>CAEFZX010024032.1:0-247547 GCA_903066825.1 Alfaro cultratus | reverse complement strand
TGTTATGTTAACATACCAGGCACGTTCTCAGTTCGTTGTTCATGTGTCATGTAACGTTAGCAAACCGTACAATTATTTAGCCTGTTGTTGCCTCTATTCTATTTTTATTTCCTTTCAAGATGACATGTCTGTTCTTGGTGTTGAATTTTATCAAGTAAATTTCCCTCAAAAATGTGACTTATACTCCAGTGTGACATATATGTATTTTTCTTCTTTATTATGCATTTTATGGCTGGTGCGACTTATAGTCCGGAACGACTTATAGTCCGGAAAATACGGTAGTTACTTTCCAAATCAAGTAATCAGTAATCTAAATAAGTTACTTTTTCAAGAAGTAATCAGTAATCTGATTAAAGTTACTTTTGCAAAGTAACTATGCCATCAGTGGAGGTAGAGTACATATTCGAGGAGATAAAAGGCAAACCTGTGTGTCTTCTGTGTGGAGAAAGTTTGGCTGCAATGAAAGAATATAATCTAAGACTATCAAACTTCTCAGAAACGCACAGTCAAGAATATGGACATCATAGACCAGCACAATAATGCATTTTCAGTTTATAATTCATTCACTTTAATTTATGTGTTTATCTTGATATTAAGAAACATATTTTGTTTTTCAAAACAATCAAATTTTTTGCTGTTTGCCTGTTGAAAATGTTTTCCCTTGAGGTTACTGACAGAGTCATAGCAAAATATTGCTTTATTCATTTAATTATTAAATAATATACACTATGTTAGGTCTTGGTTCAATAGGCTATGTGCAATCATTTCAATATATTTTAATAAACGTTGAACCAGTCTGGCCCTCGGCTTGTAGCAAATTTGGTTTTTTGGCCCTCGGTGTATTTGACTTTGACATCCCTGCCTTACAGTGTACTTGTTGAGAATTTGTGACTGACTTGCCATGGATCAGGTGTGTGATATTGATGGATCAACTTTGACCCTCCCATTGCGTGTCAGGACAGTTCAGTTGAACCCAAGTTGAAAGGAACCTTTGTAGATCATAAGATGAAAGAATCATCTGAAAGTGGCTCAGGATAATAGGTTTTTCAGAAACAAATACTGGTGACTGGTTTGGCATAACACAACAGGTGAATATGTATAAAAGCGCCTCGTAACCGCGGTGTTTCCACGGTTCATTAAAAGTTGAGCTTGAAAGCATTGAATGCAATAAATTTTCTGTAAAATTGCTGAGTACAATTTTCCAAAAACGCCACATTCATAACCGATCCCTAGTATAAGGGGCTTGTCGCTCCAACGCCTCCATTGGAGATATGCTCTCTGATAACTGTTGATGAGTGTTAGTTCCGTGGCTGAAATATTAATATATCTCATGTAAGTTTTAAGATCTGACTTTAAATGACGTCACATGAACAAAATTATTAATTTTAATAAAATTTCTTATTTAATGGAAACTCCATAGGTGTAAAACTGTGTTTTTTGACACTGGCAGAATATCAAAAAAGTTTTGTGCGCAATTGTAATGAAAATCATCCTTATAATTTCACCATATAAGTTTATATAACTGTATGTATTTGTCCTTCCACAGGAAGTTACCTTACCTCTCTCTGTCCAAACACTACATGGCACAGATTCAACCCAAAATGCTCATCAGACATGTTGTACGGCTCATGGAAAAATTCAAAATTGACCAAAGTGGGTGACTAACACGTGTCACTTTGCTTTAATGTGTTTTGTTCCTTTTCCACATATTCACACTCCTCCGTCTTCTTGTCAATGTAGGCCTCTGTCCAAATGCTCTACACAAGAGGAGACTGGACTCTCTGCGTTACCTTGTGTATAAGACATTTGGGGACGTAAGTGATGCAGCAGAGTCTTGCGGCCTGCAGACTTTTAAAGGCATTAAAGTCACTCTTAACATTGAGGTTAACTGTCAATTTCTGCACAGATTATAAAATACAATGACAATAGTAAACCTTTGGTTTCTTTTGTGGGGGGGGTTTGGTAGAAAACCATGACAGAGGAGAATTGGACAGATCACGTGCAAGTAAGTTTTAATCTGATTATGCTTATTAGATTCTTTTTTCTTGCAGCACTACTTTTTTAAAAATGTTCAATGTTTAAGTTTGTTTCATATGTCTTCAGTATGTGGTGGCAGATGACCTCGAGCTTCAAGTCCATTTGGTGGAGCTGTTGGTGAAGTACAGCAGTCTTCAGAAAGCCTCCCAGTGGTCACTGAGATACAATATCCCTAAAAATCTACTTTCTCAGGGGGTATGGGAAATGCAGCAGAGTCTGCCACCTGATCTACAGTGAGTTAACCAGACATATGCAAAGACATATCCTACAACAAAAATAAGTGACCTATCTTAGTTTTATTGTAGGTCACTTGCAATAAATTAGTTTTTAGTTTTATGAAATATTAAAAAGAACTTCCAGTTGTTTTTTTTTCATACTTTCTATAGGTATTTTGTTTTTCTTTTGTTTCATTCCTTTGCTATATTTTAGTTGCACATTTTTTCTCTTTGTGCTCAGACAGATATGTTTGAACGATCTCACACAAGAGGAGGAGTGGATCCCACCTCATTCTCACTGCCAGAAGTTTTACCAGGCGCCTCTCACCAGAGACAAAGTCCACTTTGTAGATACGCTGGAAACTCTCCAAAGATGTCAAAGCATTGTCCTCAAGGTACAGGGATCTACCAGTTGTTTTTTATTTTTATTCTATATGTTTTTTTATATTGACACATTCTTTTTGTGTGTCCTTTTCCAGGAGAGTGGTGTAGTAGGAGTTGACATGGAGTGGCAGCCTACGTTCGGTTGTATCGCTGCTCAGAAAGTTGCTCTGATACAACTCGCTGTTCTTGATCAAGTTTTCTTATTAGACCTTTGCGCAAAAGGACTCTGTTACCTGCCTGATCTAGTTGGTTTCATCAGGGCCTTGTTTCATGAACAAAATATTCTCAAACTGGGTAAGTAAGAGCCAAATAAAATGGTAATCAGTTTTATCCAGGGAATGAGTTTGAATACAAAGAACGTCTCTTAATCTCTGTACAGGTTATGGGATGACCGGGGATCTCAAGTGTCTCTCTGCCACCTGGCCTGAGTTATCAGAGGAGCCACTGAAGATGGAGGGAATGCTCGATCTTCTTAGAGTACACCAAGAGGTGCCTTTATCCCATCAGTCACATAATTTCTACAAACTCAACTAAATCAATCAGTTGACTAAACAGTATATCCCTTTATTATTACAGGTTTAACATTTCTAAAGGATTGATGTAATCTAATGGTGTTAGCAATTCTAAGGCTGCTAATGTCCAGTTATATCAAACCTTCAAAGTAGAAGCTCTTCTTTTAAACAGATTCTACATTTTAACTTCAAAATAATTTCTAGTAGGTTTCCAAAAATCTATTGAGATGAGTATTAGAGATGAAACAGTCAGTGATTTATGTTTTTTTTTTCTATCGCCTGTTTTTGTAAATTGTGCCCTTTCATTTCTCTTTTAAAACTATAATTGACAGTTTCTATTTTTTTCTTCTCACGATTCTTAAGTTGTCATCATTTGTTTTTATTAGCAGTAGAGACGACTTTACACTGGGTGCACAAGAGAACATGCTCTATTTTTAGACAACAAAACAAAGACAGAACTGAAATTTCAAACTGTGTTTAGCACCTTATATTAGTTATTTTCACAATATTGCAAGCAATATTACTACCTTAATACTGAGATTTCCAAAAAGCTGCAGTCATTTCTAAATCCAGCTTGTTCTTTTTGCCAAAAAGTCAAGAAAGTCAAGTTGACAGTGAAAAAGGAACCAGTTGAGGTGCTTAGGACATGAACTTTATGGAGGTTTCATGTTTCATGTCTCTGGGGCTGATGCAGAACTGGACAGAGATTTAAATTTTAGCTTTTAAAACAGAAGTTAATTTGGCTTCAGAGCTTTAGAATTCAACACAAATAAACAATTAGAAGTTAATTTAGATTTTTCTTAGCTCAGTAACATCATCTACACTGATGAAAGTTATGGTTAAATTTCTTTTTGGATCTCTAGATCCAATACCTAAAAAGATTAAACAAAACTTCTTCATCTGTAGGTAATATTCAGTCTTCTGACACTACTGGTATGTTTTGTGTTTTACCCATTCAGATTCAGCGTGGAAAGGTGAATCGAGTTCAAAATGCCCCTAGAGAGGTCCTGGTTGGTGAGGACAATTCAGAGAAAGGCCTCAGTTTGCTGGTGCAGCAGGTCCTGGGAAAGCCTCTGGACAAGACAGAGCAGATGTCTAACTGGGAGAAGCGTCCACTGCGCATCAGCCAAATTAGATATGCAGGTATGGCATTATGCATGCACAGACAGACAATAACAGAGAGCCAGATGGTCGCTGCTCTCCTCTCCATAGAACATCAGAGATTATTTTGTTATCCCCTGACAAAATGCAAACTGATAATTCACCCCCCTTGGTCCTGCCTCACTCCTTCTCTTTTTTTTCTCCAAACTCTTCTCTAGTGGCAGATGCCTACTGCTTGCTGGATGTGTACTCGGCTCTCTCCACCAACCCAGCGAGCTTTGGGCTGCCTGCTGACCTGCGCAGTATCACTTCAGGCCAATCAGAGACAAGCAAAGACAAGCAGAAGGAGAAAAGGGGCAAGAAGGCAGCACAGAATCCTATGAAAGAGGTAATGCCTGGGCCGGGAGTTCTGTAACTACTACATATTTTTTTTCTCTATATTTAGTTTCCAGCTTTCTTCAGTAGACCTAACCTAAGCTCAGAGTCAGGATACTCTTTGATTCATGCTATAAAGGCCTTCATTCCTGTCTTATTATTTAGGTGGATATCAAATTAAAGTGTTTTATGGCTATGCTGTTGACAAGTCATGTCAGTTTGCATAAAGAATTGCCAGAATGTAAAGCTTAATGATATTTTTTTTTTACTCTGAAGAAATGTACAATGTTGTGTTGTTATAAATTTAAAATTTAATTCATCTAAAACAGTCTCAAATGTTAAACAGGAGTTAAAAAAGAAATGTTTTAGCAACACTACATATTCTCCACGCAGATAATAATATCTTCCTTTAATCATATTTTATTGCATGAAAAATTTTATGCAATAATTTGCATGAAATATTTGATAACTCAGACCAAGCATCATCGATTAGAAATTTAGCTTTCACTTATGAGATGAATTTCAAACTTTGAAGGTTTTCTGTAGTATGTGCACAACTATTGGATTTGTAAACCAATTCTGGGTGAATTCAGGTTTTTCTGAAGCCCCCAGGCCAGCAGGGGGCCCTAAGCAACAGCAAAGTATGCTTATAAACTCAGCAAAGACTGGATATGGCAGACATTCCAGACATTATTCCTGCTATCCCATTTCCCTATAGGGAAGCAGAGTGTAAAGAATGAAGAGCAGACTTAAACCCTATGATTATCTTTAGGCTGTCTTTAGGATGTCTGCTTAGTGACACTTTCCGCTGAGTCTTACAAGACATATTTAATTTTTAAGTTGATCATTGTTCTGAAATCAGAACCCTGATTAATTCAGCCCAAAAAGACTGAATTAAGGATCTAAACCTGTCTGAGAAGTTCCACGATTGGGATAAATTCCAGGAATAATTAAGCATTTTTGATGGTGTCTATGCACAAAGGTTAAGTGCAGTTAGCACATATTTCCTGCAGTAGATACTCTCTTGGCATCTCATTTAGTGGTTTCTTATGAGCCTTTAGCCTGTCTTCATGTTTGCATATGATGATTAGTTACACAGAAACCAGTGATTATTTACATAAAAACTGAATATAGGAGGCGGCACACCACCAATGATCTTATGTGAAGCACGTTTTGAGAATGGAACATGTAAGGCATCTCCAGGATAAATAACAGATTAAGTTAGCTTTATTTTTTCCTTTGTGCAATTCATTTGTAGTCCTACAGTGCACAAATGGTGCCTAAAATGCAACCCCCAAATCAAAACCCAGCAATGTGCCTAATAGGAACTGTTTAAAATCTTTATAAAGATCTTCAGATTCATACTTGGATATCTTTGGAGGAAAGGCAAGGCATAGATTTTTATGCAAAATTAAATTAGTATTTTTAAATGCATATTAAAGGGCTACTTAAGCACTTTAAAAATTGATATGAAAGTCACTGCTAATTTAAAACTAGCAGTAGTTTTAAAAGGATGAAAAAACACAATCCAATACAAATTTCTTACAGATTAATGATGGATTAATGATATGATAGATTAACAAATCAAAAAAATCTAATATTGATAAAAATAGGTTAATAATAGATGTTTTCATCATGACAACATTTTAGAAATAGTGTCAGAATTTCATGTTATCCTGATGTGCTGCTCTAAATGCTGCCTGTGTGGAAAAGTGAGAAATTTTATTACTGTTTTTTGTATTTTGAATTGTGGAAATGGCTTTAGACCATTTATCACAATGGTCTAAAGCCATCCTTAGAGTTGGTGTAGTGCAGTTATCTCACATCCAGACTATAATCAGAAACCATAACCTGCTCTATTTAAGGAAGAGCAACTGTGCTAATTTGACAATTCTTAATTCTGTGATAACCTGTGACCTTTTGTGTGACTTGTGTGAATGAATAAAGGCAACCTCCAGCTGAAGGCCCTGGGTTTGAGCATCCAGCCTGCAGGGAGAGACAATGAGCGTTTGACAAAGGCCCTTCACTAGTTCCTATCAGCTCCAGGGGTGCAGTTGTATAACTCTGCCTGTGCTTTGACCTCTCTGAACTGAGGTGCAAGTGAAAAGAAAATCCCCCCTACAGGGATCGGTTAAATATCACATTATTCTCTGTGTCCATTTAGGAATGTCAGGGGGCTCAGAGGGTCAGTCCCCCTCATTCTGACACACTGAAAGGCCTCCTGTGTGGCGAGCAGCCCTCAGAAGACACTCCACCCCTAACCCCCCAGCAGTTGCGGGTGGTGTGTGACAACATGCTGCAAGGACTGGGAAGATATCTGCGGTGTTTGGGAGTTGACGTGGTCATGCTGGAAAACACTGATGATCACAGAGTGGCAGCAAAGGTTGGTTAGAAAGCTATTAAGAGGAAGTGCATTTTCTTTTTTTCACAAAGAAGAAAAACTTACAAAAATAAAATTAAAAAAAATTACAAAATACCACAAAAAATCTAAACAATAAATCTGTAAAGTAAAACCTTTACCACAAAAATATTTTTTTCTTAAATATAATCCAGGTTTTGGACAGACCAAAATCTACTGATCTTGTCCAAATGTTGTAACATGATCAACATCCAGTTTACATAAACAGCCACTGATACTTGCTTTTTAGCCACAATCCTGATTTTTAAGTGAAACGTTTATAAATCTTTTGCGCTGCAGATACAAGTTGTTTGAATGTGTGATGTCATACTTAACCACAGAAAGTCTGAATGTCATTTTTGGGTACTTGAGGAGTTTGAATGTTTCCACCTATTGTTAAGAAAATGTTGGTGACATCATCAGCTACACCATTTTATTGTGATTTTAGAGGTCTCTATAATTGTGTGATTCAGGGGCTAAATGTAGCTACCACACATGTACGGCTTGTACTCTTTCCCATTAAATTATCCATCCATCCATTCTTTCACTTGTTTGTGTGTCCATCTATTTATAAATTTGAAATATTTTTAAAGGAGCGTTAAAAATTATGGAATTTTAACATGAAACTGTGTCTGAACCCAGGTACAGTAAATGTCCAACATTTAGCACTTACAGTTACTTCAGACTAATAAAAATCCCAGCTACTGTGCAGTAAATTAACGGGAAGGTTTTTTGTGCGCTTTCAGTTGGCACAAGATGAAGGCCGTGTCATCCTCACATGTGGTCAGCCATTCCAAACTGTAAGTACATGCAAAGTCAAGTGCAATGTAAAAACCAAATGTGTTTCCGTAGATGCACTCCTGATTATTATCCCTATTTTTTTGTTAACATGCTTCAACTGTCTTCCAGTTACGTTCCCAGGTGGGTGAAGGTCGCTGTCTGTCCTTAGACTGTTCAGAGAAGGCCAGAGACCAGGCTATTCGAGTCCTAAGACACTTCAATGTCCAGCCTACTCCCAGTGACATATTCAGCCGCTGTCAGGTACGTTTTTTGTAATTTTGTTCTCTTTTAGTCTAGTGCAGTGCAAACATTGTTTAATGGTTGAATTCTTGAGTTTTCTATTAATTACATTTAAACTAATTTACCTCTACCAGACACAAAGCCTTACTTATACATAAAAGTTGACATTTGGTCTCATCTGACCACAGCAATGAACAGTAAGTAGCACGTCATTAGGGCTTCAATCATTAGAAAATTAACCAAATGGTAAGCATTATGACAATCATATTAGTTGTGATAAAATACACATTTTCTTCACATCTGTCTTTTATATCTGTGCCAATCACTGTCTTCCCAATGTAAGGTTTTGTATAATCTGCATAATGATTTTTGTCAATGTGGGCAGGTACTGCATTGAGACTCCATCCAGCAGTGTGAATGTAAACAGTCCTTTTTGTTATTAATATTCCATAGATTGATTTCCTGGGACAAGATATTTTTGATGCATTATGCAGTTCTACATGCCGTAAGGACGACACAGGGAAAAACTAAATTTTTTCATCCTAGTATAAAGATGCTACACAACTGCATGTATGCAATACACTTATTTAATCCTACATTAAGTTGTAACTGTGTTGATATAATTTTTGTTGTTGTTGTTGAATCAAACCACTCCATGAGAAAGAGGAAAAACATTTCTAAAATGAATAATAAGGAAGTACTTCTGTGGTTTTAAAACTTGTTCAGCAAGCACTGAGTTCTCAATTTATAATAACAAAACCTGTGGTGGTCATTCTTGTTTCAAATGCAAAACAAAAGCAGAACACATTAACTTGCAAGGATGGGAAAGCTATCAGTGGAGAAACTGTCATTTGTGCTGAGATGTTTGTGAATGGGGAACATTTTGGACTCTCCTGGAGATAAAAACCTAAAACTATGCAGAAACACATTGCTGTGCAATGTTTTACTTTGTATACACTACTGGGTCTGAAACAAGCTTCTGCATAGCTGTTAAGTTGACGAAAGGTTGAGTAAGATGCGGAAAAGATGGAATGAGAAAGTGATTAGTGTCTTGTTGGCAGTAAATTGGGCAGTACAGTGAGGTTTAGAGGTCAAAAATAGCTTATTTGAAATTATTAACTAAAGGAGCAGCTTTCGTGTGGAAAGCTATAGATTAACGTTTTGTTATATCTAATTAGTATACCTCCTGGTAACCTCCTTGTGGAGGTATTCCAGGCATGTCCAGATGGAGGGAGGCCCCTGAAGCAGACTCAGGAGACACAGAAAGGGATTGCATTTCCCATCTGGTCTGGGAATGCTTTGAGACCCACAGCGGTGACTGGAGGATGTGGTAGGGAGGACAGACGTCTGGATTACATCGTTCGGCTTGTGGTCACCAGAGCTTTGAATTGTACTGGTGCTTAACAGTGGAAAGAAATATTCTAAGCAGTTGTCAATGATTTGCTCAATATAATTTTAAGGACAGCATTTGAGAAAAATGGAAAGAAAGTAAGCAAAGAAAAGCATGTATATTTCAGAAGATTTTTGAGAAACACAAGTATCTTTTTCACAAGTAATTTCATGTAAAATAGGCAAAATCTGCTTTTTGTTGTTTAATTCTACAGAATTTATAACAGTTCAAACATAGAATACTCTAAAGAATCCTCATCCTATCTTAATCAGTGATTTGAACTATTAACACAGAGGCAGTGTTTTTAATAGTTTATTTTTTCACACAGAGTTTTTACAGTTAAGTTGCAATCAAATAAAGAAATGAAATTTATAATGTTGTTGATGCACATCTTTGAAGACTAATTCTTTCTAACTACCTACATGTTTGCCATGTTTGTTGAGGCTGGAGAATAATTCAGATATCGTTATCAGTGAATTAGTGATTTATGCTACCTGACCTGCAGATGTCTCTGTGGGTGGCTGTTTAGGGAAGCCGTGTGTCTGTCGGTGACCGTGTTTGTGTGTGTGTTTGTTCTTGTGGTTTCAATGGGAATCTTTGCGAGAGGGTTCCTAAACCTGGGTGTTCTGGCCTGCTCCTGGAGGAGGAGACAAATGTATCAAGATACGCCACAAACTGCGTCTCTGTCAGGCTTGAAATGTTACAAATGTGGACCACCTTGATGCTTCCTGCTGTCCAAACTCAGCTAAACAACTATTTATAATAAGGCAGAATGTGGTTCACTGCTGAAATAACATAAAGAGAGGCAAATCGTGTCTCTAAATGAATGAAATGCTTTATTACTCCAGTACAGATGCAAACTAAGCCAGAGAAAGAAAACGTTTAATGGTGGATCTCCTTCATCCTTACCGCTGACATAACTTTCTTCATTAGCACATCTGGAATCTATGTTAAGGAATTTATTCTTTCCTAGTTTGTCTTATACTGTTCTCCTACCGTAAAGTTCAATTTTGATTTTACTTTTTCTCCTTAATGTGACAACTCTAACACAATTTGGTACCCTGCTATTTGTCCTTATGTGTTACACAGATTTAGAGAGGCTCACCCTTGGGCTGCGCTGTGGCCCACCCAGGCAAACTTAACCCCTTTGTTGTCTGATTGTAAAGCTTTCTGATTAGCGTTGGATGGGTCAGTTTCCCTCCTTTGTCACCGTTTGTCTTCTTCTCATTCATATACACCAGTGATGAATGTCACATGAAAAAAGAAAGTAAAAGAGAAGAAATGCCAGATTAACCAATGACTTAATGACTTTATGATTTTAGAGGCATTAGGAAATGTGTTTTTGATGGACGTATTAGAACTTCCTGGAGTCCAAAAGTATTAATGTTTGTCTTCTTACTTCAACAATAAAAAATACTGCATTTCATTTATTTTTCTAGTAAAATACCCACTTGTGTTGGAACGTTTTATGTTACATTTACTATGAACAATCTCACTTTGAATATAATCTAAAATAAAAGGTCTTTTGAAACATTTACATAAGGAAAGTAATTTTAGTTATTACCTGAAACATATGCCATTTACTTATTTAGAGACACTTTTATTTCTAATTTCTAAAAAAGAATCTCAACGCAATGATTAAGTTAGAAACTTTATTAAAGTTGCAGCTACAGTAGTGCAGTTTGTTTTGGTTTGTAGCAAGCTGCATTTTGAAGTAACTGGTTTGGGGTTTAGTTTAATTTCATCCACTCTGTTATTGCAGTCACACACTAACAGACAGGTCCTTTTGAAGCCCGGAAAGGCCCAACCATTCTTGCTTGTTTTTCTGTTTTTCTGCACCTTTAATCAGCTGCTGGTGTGTGTTTATATGAGCTTAAACCAAAACAGAATTATTTCTGTGATCAGTAGATTTTTTTTTCTGTTGGTTACCAACAGACAAGTAATGAAGACAAATGGATATCCATGCAAGTGTGTATTTTCACTTGTAAAGTGGAGGGGGAAAAACTTTGTTCTTGGACGTTAGCCAACAATAGAAGAGATACCTTGGCTTCTGAAAAGAATTTACAGCCCTAATGAGAGCAGATCAGATATCATCCAAAGTACCGTTTAACTTAGTTATGACTTTTTGTGATCGATTATAATAAATTAGTGAAGGAAAATCACTGTTTTTCCTTCAGTAATTGCATTCTCAACCTGCAACAGAAAGCTATCACTTGAAAATAGCTAAACACACAACTACTGTATTTTTCCCTCAGGGATTTGAAAGCAAACAGAAAGCCAAATCAATACTGAAATAAATCTAATTTTAGCCTCTGTTGTCTGTAGTGGAGTTTACAAAGTAGCTAAATATGCAGGTATGTATAATATTTTCAGTTGGTTTTATCAGAAAATCACTGATAAAACTAAACTTGAACTTTTGAGCCACAATTTTAAAAGGTTTGTTTGGTGCAAAAATAACAGTGTGTAGCCCCCAAATGAACAGCATACTGACAGTGAAACATGGTGGTGGCTGCCTCATGCTCTGGATTGAAAAGGTGGATGGATTTATGGACAAAACATTTAGGCATCTGCTTGAAAGCTGAAGATAAACTGTAGGGTTTGCTTTTCAACTCTACAGGGTGTGAAACGTCTTCAAATCAACAAGTTGGGATTGTTATAGATTCCTAAAAATATTGAATGCTGAATATAAATAAAAGTGTCATTCTACAAAAGTTAAGTGTTTGCATAAGTATGCAACTAAGTTATTACAAAAATATTTGTTTTTTAATTTTGTCCTCATCACATTTTCTTGTTTTCCTGTTGACTTGAACAAGATATGTCTCATATTAAAGGCTACAAAGGTTTAATATTTGCCTATCATGGTCACATTTATTTACATTATATGAACAGGCATTTTAACAGGTGTGTAAACTTTTGAGACAATTTTAACATTGCACAGCCTATAGTTGCACAGTTGCTTTGTTTTCCCACCACTAATGCCTGCTGCACCTAAACTTTCCATGCATGTACACACTTGCACACACTTTTGTTGGGTTGTGCAGCTCCATGAAATGTGACCACTAGCCTTTTGTAGACACGTTGAGATCGTCTGTGAGATAAACCCAACAGACACAGAGCACAGTGGTGCATCTGCGCAACTCAGATCTGATAAACATGCACAGATATCATCATACTGTACACACAGGCACCTCAGAACCTTCAAAAGCTCAAAAGGCTTGGTCGCACTTCTGTTCAGGCTCAGCTGTAGACGCTGTTGCAGTGAAAGCGCTGGTTCCCACACACTGCACTACTGGGGAAGTGAAAACAAGAGCAACAGGAACCGCCAAACTGTGAGAGGGAGGGGCAGGAGAGACAGAGGGAGAGTGGGGGTTTGGGGGTGAGAACAGAGAGGAGATGGCAAGGAGGTAAAAAAGATGGGAACAAATTTAACCAATTGAGAAAGTTTGGAGGAAAAAGAGATGTAGAGAGAAAAAAGGCTGGAATGGATTGCTTTGTGGGCAAAGGAGATGAGAGTTCATTGAATGAAGGATAGCAGGAGGAAGAAAGAGTGAAGGAAAGGAGGGGTGGAAGAGAGCAGGGCAGCAGAAAGGACTCGTCGTCCTTTGATCTTCTTGGAGAGCCGCAAGCTGAGAAACCGGAGGAATGTGAGAGGCTGAGACACAGTTAATGTTAACCTTCACAAGCTGTTAATCAGTGTCAGGACGGATGGATATGTCAAAGACTGTCATAAACAACCTCACACCTTTAAATCAGAATTACTGTTATTAGATTCACATGGCTCTTGTTCACATCAGCGCTTTTGTTTTTGCTTATATAAACTTTAAAGACTAACATTTTCTCAAATCTGAAAAAGTTTCTTGTTTTGTTCTCTACATGTGCACTGCAGTGACAAAACTGAGGATCGTATCTGTGTATCCTCTGCCCCCCCCCTTTCCTTCATAGATGAGAGGAAGAGACAGTGAGAAAGGGGGTTTCGGTGGAGAGATGTTGGGGGGGACGGGAGGCATTCCATATGCAGGCCAAGACATTCCGAGGGAAACCATCCCAAATATTTCCCACTGTGTGTGGTGAGGGTTTCACATAGAGTTTCACAAAGTGTTCAGAGTGAACCCACACACTGACTTTGCTCCTCAAGGAAGCATGTCAATCTTTCACTCATTGTGTTCGGTACACACACACATACACACGCACACATACAGTAATTAATTGAAAGAGGTTTGTCTAAAGTATGAAACCCAGCATGCTTTGCTTTTTGTGGGTGGCAAGTCAGCAAAAGCCATTGTGACTGTTTTGTCACTTTTGATAGAGGGGTTTTAGAATTGAAAGAGGCATTACCACAAATTTAATTCAACTTTGCTGTGGTTTTGCTGGGTATCATGTTTGTTGTGGATATGACCTCTTCAGTTTAATGAGAAGTTAACTCATGTAGACAGATTATTCATCACACATCACAAAAAAACTTATTTATTGACCAAACAACGTTTGCCAACATTTTTTTTAATTTATGTGTCAGGGGTATTATTTTTTTCTTTAGTTTGTAAGCCCAAATCTGGCACATTTGCATGATGGATTGGCATCAATAATTCATCTGAATATTCCTCTTAAAGGGGCAATATTGTGTATTTTCCAGGCACATGCATAGTTACTTGATTAACACAATCAAGTAATTATGTTACCTTAGTTGTTATAAAAAATGCTGTTTAAATAACTTAAAAGAAATTTGACTTTGCAAATTGATTCTTTGAAATTGGGCTTCTATATCTTTAAGAAGCTCCTTCGCTTTCTGATACTCCGCCTTCACCACATCATCACAACAATGCTTCTCATTATGCCGTTTACAGCTGCTCTTAGAACCATTGGACTCAAAAGTAGTTTGTATGATAAGCTCAGCAGATGCACAGTACCACTATGTGTTTGCTAATTGCTGCTGCTGCTAGTCTGGAGGAGCGGAGTGGGGAAGGCTTGGGGGAAGGGTGCTCTGTGAGGCTGGAGACTGTCTCTCTAAATTGGAGCTCTCTAATTATAGGTGGGACTTTGTGGCAGCAACCATCTAGGCACTTTGAATGGCTGCCATGAAAGATTAAAGGATTTCTTGAACATTTATGAAAGATTCAAAGCAACAATCTAGATATGTTTTTGATGAGGGGATAACATTATGAGGTAATGTAAAGCTCAAAAAGATTATTTTATATAACACCACCTCCCTTAAAACAAAACAAATGTGCTGTCATCGTAAAATACTAAAAAGTGTATAGGCAAATGTCACATTCATTAAAATTGGCATAGATGGTCAGATATGTTCAAGCTTACAATACCCATGTTCCTACATTACAATCAAATCAATCTGTAAAAATATTTTGTCATCATTTTCCTGCAACAAAATGAGACAAGATTGCTATAAAATGTCTTTCCAATAGTAAAGATTACTAGTGGAAAACTAGCAAAGTAATTCTAAGCTTTCAACCAGAACTAATCTTTAGACCTACCTTGCTGGGGTTCAAAGCTTGAAGAGTCTGGCTGAAAACGAGATATCAGTGATTTGTTATGGGAGTCGTTGGTTGCATCACAAGAGCAACCAGCGATTCAATAGCAACTTATGATAAAGCACAATAGCAACTAAGTGCATTTGGTGTTACTTGCATGTCCTCTATCGTTGTGTTATTGTTGCATATTGATCACTTAGCGCTACTTTTCAAACTCTATGACCGACTAACTAAGCGATGACTCCACTACAGCTGTTACTCAGTTATAATGAAAAGCCATCCAAGAGATGAGGTGCTAGTGGAAAAAGGCCATAAAGTACAGTGTAGGATTTTCACAGCTTGAGGCAGGCACTAAGCTGTGTTGCAGTCCGCTGGTTCTTCTTTTGATGCTCCAGTAATGTTTGCCTGAACACAGTGCGAACAGCCAATGGAGAAGGTGTGAGAATTTTCTGATAATGTCCAGAGCCTTTTTACTTAATCTGAAACAGATCGTGGACACATGCTGCGTTCGAGTTTTCTTGAAAGTCAGAGTTATTAAATTAAGTCACACTTGAGCTGTTAGTGTTCTGGTTGAAAGTGAAATGTGTTGGGATTTGCTATTTGTTTTGTGAGAACTACTGTGAGAACTTAAAAGTATTCACGGTAGAGTTAAATGTAGCCATTTTGAAGACTGAACTTAGGGTAAGTTGAATGACTCCAACTGTAAGTTAGAAGTCCAACTTCAGTGTTCTTATTTTGTTTGTTTTTTTCATGTCTGGGAGCTCGGAAAATACCACTCCTGAGTCCCACACAAATGTACAAAGAATGTTGAGACAATTCAGTGACACTTCTAGCTTCCCTCACTAAATTTTGCTGAACTCTCTTGTCTGCAATGCTGCTGCTGGAGCACCAAGCAGAGAAGCACCATGTTAACAGTCTCAACAGAAATGATGTGAGGATGCTGGTAAGGAGTAATTTTTTTCAGTTTCCACTGAAAGTGCCCTTTCTTATAGACATTACATGAATAGTGATTTTAGCCTCAGATGATTTGTAAACTGTTCATTTCAGCATTTGGTAGTAATTTATTGTGGGCTTTCTGAAGTCAAAAGTAGAAATATTGTTTTTAGCTGTGCAGTAATTTTTAAAACCTGAAATTTCAGAAGCTACCCCACATACTTATCAGTGATGTAGATTAAGACCTCATTAAGACTTCCAAAATAATCTAGAATTGCACCTTTTGTTAGCTCCTGCTAACTTTTTATCAGCTCAAACCAATCTGCCCATCCTTCTCTGACAACTAAGCCCTCATGTAAATGCAGCTGCGGCCTAGTAGATATTTTCTCGTTTTTGGATTGACTGTATGTGAAAATCCTAGCAGATTTACAGTTTCTAAAATACTCAGAGCTGTCTGTGTGTCACCAACGACCTTGCCACATTCAAAGTCACGTTTATCTCCTTGCTTACACTTTCAGTCACTTGGTTTTATCTTTAGCAAGTCCTATTGGCATGTGTAGATGTGATTGAATGATTTGCTGTTTTTGTTACCAAGTATTTACACAGATTTACCTTATAACCTGTCCATTAACTGATTTATCATTTATTCATTCATTACTTGAGCATACATTAATTGTAATCTTTATAATTTTCTTTAACTTTGGCAGAATTTCACTCTCTTAGTTTAACTAAAAATCTCTCAAAAGAAAGTCTGCAGCCGTTTGAAAGTACAAAGTAACAGACATTAGTGCAAGCTGTTGAATACGAAAGAAGATGAGCAATCACTCAGCAAGCATTTAACAAAGCAGATCTGCCTCTTTTTCCCACAGTCAAGTTGGCCCCAGGTGAGCATAGCTATGCAATGACACCTGTGTGTGCATGAGTGCGTGGATGATAGAAATCTGTCTGTCTGCTTGCCTGTCTGAGACTATAGGTGCTCAAGCTTCACTTTTTTCACTATGGGAAACAGGTGGATGCCTGCTTTTTAGGATATTAAATGTATGGAAATAGGTGCTGGAATGAGAAATGGGAGCCTTGGCCAAGAATGTTTCTAGAAATATGCACAGCCATATATAAATGTAGTTAACAGTTTGGAAGATACAAGCAAGTTAACTTTATCTTGTCTTGTTTTCACCTTGATTGTGGGGTTCTGTTCTTTTTATTTCACAAAATGAGCAACATCGAGAACTGTTTTTTGTTTGAGACAAATGTTTAGGAACAAGCTGTATTACAAGCTATTTATATCACATTAAATTAGAATTTCTCTAAACTTTAGACATGTTAGACATGTCGAACTGCATAAATTATATTTAGAAATTTAATTAGAGAATAAGGGAATCCTTCTCTAAGCGCCTTTCCTTTTTAAGATCTCCATGTAAGTTCAATGCTTCTTTCACCCAACTGTATCAGTTTCTCCTCCTCTTCCTTTATTTGGCCTTCTCACTTTCCATCTTTGCCGCTCTCTCTTGCTCCCGGTTCTCACCCGGGCTCGCTGTTCTGCTCTGCTCCACTCCCTGTCTCACTCTCCGTTTCAGATTAGCCAAAGCGAGGAATCCGGTGCAGCCGGCAGCTGGAATGTCCTGTTTGTCTTGCTGTGTTTGCGTGTATGTGTGTGTGTGAAAAGTTGGTGAGGTTGGTGCTGCTTTTTGATTTTGATGTGTTCCATTGTCTGAGAACCAAGCTGCTTCCTGTCCCTGCTTTCCCCAAACGCCTCAGAGAATCAAGAGAGGACAAATAAAACGATAGAGGGAGAAACTGGGAAAAAATGGTGAAGTGGGGAAGAAAAAGGTGGGATGCAAAGGGGCAACGCTGCAAGGAAAGTGGGGCATAAAGCAGGAAGTGATGGAGGGATGTAGAAGGGATGAGAGTTTGGCAGAGGAAGAGAGGTGAAAAGGAAGTAGAGAGCTTCAATAGGGCTTTTCCTCCAAACACCAATACAATGAAGTAGTGCGTAATTTCCCATACACAGCACCACTACCGCCGCCTCCACCGCCACCACCACCCAAACACAGAAATACAGTATACAAAAAGTTTCTCATAGCAGATAAAGCTTTATTCTCTCGGTTTGAGCTCTTATTCTTATTCTAGTTCTCTCTCATACATTATCAGTGTTTGGGAGGTTTGTTTGTGTGGTCTGACACTGTGAACTGCAGAGGCTGCACTGATATGAAGGGTAAGAAGAGAATGAGCAAGACAGAGTTATAATGTTTGCAAAAGAAGATGCAGCGGAAGAACATCTGGGCAGAGAGAAATTAAAATGGCAAGAAATTTTTTAAAGTGGTAAAAATAAATTTATTTAAGCCTGCATTGTACACTCCGTTATGTGGAAAAATGTGGACGTGTATAAATCACTTAACATGTGTTTGAGAGTGTGTGTGTGCGGCAAGGGCTTTGACGTGGCAGAGCGCAGCATTCCTGCTGGGTGGTGATGTCATGAGAACTAGATCTCCACTTGCAGACAGAGAGCCCTGTTTATGTTCCCCTCCAGAGGAGAAACCACACTGTGTGTCTGAGAGCAAGTGTGTGTGCGCGTGTATGTGTGTGTGTGTCTCCCTCTGTCTGACTGGGATATTGGCTCATGGGGGAGGTGGGGAAGCCAAGAGGCACTCGAGAGGGTCTACTTTCCCCTGCCGCTCAGGGAGAGGGAACCACTTACTGATGCCTTCCTCTCAAACATACCAGAGAAAGAGGAAGTTTCTCATGTTTTGCCGAGCACGGTAGCTGTGCAGCCAGACTGTTCTGCTGTGAGTGATTGCCCTATGCTTCCAAACAGTCCCCTAAGGGAGGTTGAATTCTTTGCAGTATAATAACAAACCTTGGGTCAGCTAATGACTACAATACCACACAGAGACACAATCCTACAGTATTATTTTTGCATCATAAAAACTACTCGTCAGTTTTTCTGAAGGTGAAAAAGTAGGTCAGTGACTTCAGATTGAACGCACGTGTTTTGTGCATCTCCATCGATTTAAATTGAAATGAAAAAAGGTAACGCTTTAGAAATGTTGTGAGAACAAATCCACACCATCATGCTTTTCTCTCCGAGAAACTGCTGGTATGATTCTCATTGTGTCTGTGGTCATGGTTTAATGGTTTCCCTTGCGATAGTGAAATGTGATCTTTGGTCTTTTCAGCTTCATGAATCGTAGATCATTCTCCCACACTCTGCACCCACCACACCATAAGCGAGACTTCCAAGCTCATTCTGCCCCATGCTGCACTCGCCTGAGGATGATGAAGAACTCATGTCAGCTGGGCTAATACCTGCCAGAGAGAAATAGCTGGGAGGTTTAGGGCTGTTATTATCACAACTCTGGTACACGAGCCCACTTTAGTAGATAAAGTAACTCCTTAGCATGCATTCATGTGCTTTAGGCAGCTGTTCTTGCTCAAATGTAATACATTTTTTTACTCAGATATTTTTATTAAAATGTTCTGCAGATGTGGGATTTGAGGGAGGTAGGTAATTAAATGATTGCTTGATAAAGTTGCACATGGCCTTTTGCATTTACCTTCAAAATTTTTTTTACTTTTTCATGCCTGTGATTGAGCACTGTTGAGCTGATCCTATGTTGTTCATCATACCCAAACCTAAGCATGATTTACATGTATAAAAGCATAATATTATGGGAAAAGAGAATGTGAATAGGAGACAAGAAATAAAATAAAAGAAGTAGAGCTGCATAAATCAGACATCTGATTTCTGTACTCTGTTATTTATAAAGCTCAGACCAACAAATACCAGTTTTGACTACTGAAAGTCTGGATAAAAAAACAAACCTGAAAAGGTACAACATGGTAAAGCAGCAAAGGAGATGACTGGTCATCTTTTGTCAATAAACACTGAATATACTTCCATAGAAAATATTCAATTCTTCCTTAGTAGCATATTACACCTTTTGTGCTTCCTCCAGCTTCACTTAAGCAACTTACATTGAAATGGCTAAATGGATATGTTCTGCAGGATCTTACAATCTTAAATTTGTTCCTCTTAATTTTAAGCCTTAAATCAGGGGTGCTCAAAGTCGGTCCTCAAGGGCCGGCATCCTGCATGTTTTAGTTCTCTCCCTCGTTTAACGCACCTGAATCAAATGATGGCTTGTTAGAAGGCCTAACAAGNGAAGGCCTAACAAGAACACCGACATGCTGAAAAGGTTGTTGGTACTACCAGGGAGAGAACTAAAACATGCAGGATGCCGGCCCTCGAGGACCGACTTTGGGCACCCCTGCCTTAAATAGTCTTAAATACACCCAAATTTGCCACAGTACTTCTTAAATTACCTTCAATTTTATCTTTGCTTTTTTACATTTATAGAAATATTGTTGCACAATTTCTTCATTCTATATGTTGTAGATCAGGCTGACGACAAATTATTTCAATTATATTATTTTTCAGCCCAGTCGAAAGGAGTGTAAAAATGGACATTCAGCCTTCCAGCAAACCCTTGAGCCCTCCCCAAATGTTCTTATTGTATTTTCCTGAAGCATGCTAAATGTAACTGTGTTGTCAGCTAACCGCAAGTCATTATGATATAGTGCTTTCACTGTTCAGAAACTTTTGAGCTTCTAACTAGCCAGTAGAGTTGTAAATCTCAAGAATGAAGTCGCTTTCTGTAGATTCAGAGTAGTAAAATATACATGTTCAATGTAAAGTAACATCTTATATAGAGGCATTCACATTTAATTTGAAAGTTTGACATTTTTATGTTTTTGAAAGCTACATGACTTGATAGGCTACTTTGGAGGATGTGTTCTGATTTGTACAATTTTAAAGCCTTGCGTTGACATTTATTTGCCCCAAATTTACTGAACTTTAAAGAATTTGAGATGCAAAACCATATCTTGCAATAATTTTCACTCTGCAAAATGAAAGAGTTGTGGTTTATAAGTGACACAACACAAGGAGAGACACTCTGTCCTTGACTTTGCTTATAGTAAAAACATCCCCCCTTGGTGTTAAGAAGCTGTTGGGGGTAAATTATCTCATCTTCCCCTACTCCTGCTGTGTTTTCCTAATGTTAGGTTATGAACTTCATAATTTCAGTTACAGTTGGGCTCATGATTGCTGTCTCCCTGCATGATGAATGTGTGTGGTCTATTGTCTGTGCTTATTGTCACGAAGGAGTTAGGATGTTTAAGTCCTGTGGTTGCATCTGTGTTGTGTTTTCAGTTTTAGACTTTTAAGAGGGTACCAGTGAAAGTTATGACAGCAAACAGATCTATGATAAGGCATTTAATTAAATCATGACTTGATTCACACCTTCTGTATTATAGGCTGTCATGTTAAACCTTCTCCCACATGAACAGAAATTACTGACCTACATACCTTTGACATAGTAAACATAACTGTACTCAACATACAGTACATGCAGGCTGTATTAAAGTGCGAGCTTGATGTTTGTGAGAATGAGTTAACAAATCTAAACTTCATGTAGACAGAGATAATATATGGTAACCCCCCTCAGAGTTTGTGGTCTGTGAGCTGAACCACAGCATTCTGTGTGACTGGGTGTTGTTCAGAGCCAATGCTCCTGTAATGTTTTGCTCTTATTTGTTTCTCATGAGCAAAACTGTGACTGTCATATGCGTGTCTGGGTGTGCTTACAGTACTGAATGTAGATCTGTGCACATTGTGTACTGATACATAGTTTTGCAAGTGTAATCTGTTTCTGTGGAGCTGAGGTTTTTGGAATGTGCACCTAGTTCATACCTAGCATGCTAGGCTATGTCTTGCTTTGGTTCCCCTTCAAGCTCAGTTTCTGTGATGTGATGCAATCTACCAGTAAGGTTTGTTTTGCATACTTCTGTATCTTTTTTGTACTCCGTTTCTCCTTTCTTCCTCTCAAGTCAGATTAAAGTGAAAGTCCTTGTGGGGTGGGAATGGTCAGAGGCACAACCCCTCCTCCCCTCGCCCCTGGGAGCAAAGGGGTACAAGGCTGAAGAGGTCATGGTGCTTGGCCCTGGGAAAGACCTTTTTTTAAAAAAAAAAGAAGAAGAAAAAAACGGAAACCATTTAGGGTGGCGGATCACTGATTAGATGTCTTGATAGAAATCAAACCAGAACAGAATAGATGCAACCAAGAAAAAAACAGAGAAAACTATTCACAGTGAGCACAGCTGAACTCAAAGATTAAAGTGGAAACATAAAAAATATTACAGGGATCTGTCCATGACTTCATTTGCATGTCAAGCCAACTGAAGTCTAGAATATAAATGGAGTGGAAAATTTGACTGACTAGGTTTCTGAAAAAAAGAGGCAGATGATGCACTGCTTGCGTCTTTTCTCTATTTCCTCCTCCATCTCTTGGAAGCAAGAGTCTAATCTTTCTCATCGGAACTTCATCCCAGTGTTTTAACTGAAGCCGTGCAGTCTGAGGGGGTTTGCATGCATCCATTTGTGTGTGCGTACTCTCTGGAGACTGCAGGGATTATCTGTGGACCAAATAAAAGTAAATACCAAGCACTGTACAAGCAATCTTGATGAATTGGACTGCTGTGGCCCAGGAGGTAGAGGAGTCAAGCGGAAGGTCAGTTGATTGATCCATTGCATCTTCACATGTTCAAGTGTCCTTCAGTGAAACTTCACTGGCCTCCTGCATGTTCTTGGTAGCATGTATTTGATAAAGAAAAATATTTGTAACGATAAAGATGTTACAAATATCTTTATCGTACTATCGTACTACCTTACGAAAGTATTCATACACCCGTAAAATTATTTTGTATGTTGTCATATGACAATCAAAAACTTAAGGGTATTTTATTGACATTTATGAGACAGGTCAAGTGGAAAAAATATGGGTACTTTTTATAAGCACATTTCTAATAATGGCTGCAAGCCTCTTGAAGTCTCTACATGCTTTACTCATCTAAAGAATTACATATTTCCCCATTGTTTTGGTGAAATGTTCCATGTTCAGTCAGATTAGATGCAGAGGATCTATGAACAGAAAGAGAAAATCCATACTATTCTAGCTCTGTCTGTATGTTAAAGATTACTTTGTTGTGTTCTTTGAGGATTCTCTTATATTTATCTACAGTCAGATCCTCAGTCTTATACCTGAAGAAAAGCTTTCTTACTGCATGATACTGCCACCACCAGTGTTTAAGGTGAGGTTCATTGTAGAGTTTCAATTAGGGCTAAGAGGTCCGACCAATCCCTACCCGAGCCCATAGACTGGTCCCATCTGACTCGACTAAATTCACTTTGATCATAGACTCGAGGTCAAAGTGAACCCGAAATATCACTATAACTAAAATGTTACTTTTTTGGGGTTTTTAGCATAATTTGAGAAAACAGTGTATCTTCTCCCATTTTTAAATTTTGCTTGTTTTTGTGCCATAAATCTAAATTCTACTTGCATTGCATAAGTTGGAGAAAATCCTCAATTTGTGCACTAGAAAATCTCTAATACCTTCATAGTGGATTTATGCTGAGAGTAAATCAAAAAGACACTCATTGTTTATTAAGTAATAGTTGGTTGTTCCGGATTTTATTTAGAGGTATCAGAGTAAAGATTGCTGAATATAAATGAGACATTCTCATCTAAAAGGAATATCCTATTCCTAAAAACAGCACCAAATAAAGTATTTTGTGATTGCTTCTAATAATAGTTTATTTGCTCAAGTGCTTACCAACCAGCAACAAGAAAAACGTAATGGAGAACTTGTGACATAACGCTGGTTGGAATCCAAATTTTTAGATGTTTACTCAATATTAGAAAGCAGTTTGTTGTGTTGAGGATGATCTTCACAGCATTTTTTTTTCTTGACCAATCCAGTCATCATAGATTTCATGGGACTGAATCCTTTCATGTGCACATCTTTTCGAGGTTTATGGCTGTGGGTGTGTGATGGTGTAATATTACTACGGTGTTTGGGTGTGGGTGTCTGTGGTAAGGGTGTAGCCCTTTTTCGCATGGGACAGTGCTATCTAGTAACTGTGGGACTTTTTTTAAGTGTTTGTATGTGAGTGAGAAGATAAGCTGCAAGCATGTCCCACCAGCAAGAATCAGGGCTGCATCACTGTTAATTACTCAATGTCACAGTTCAAGCCACCCGGCATCCCTCTTTGTTGCCGTTGGAAACTAGAGGTGAGCAAAGTGCCTGAGTACCTGCCTGTCCCAGTGATCCCATAGACCTCCTACCCACACAAGCGGTCTCTCTCACAGGCCTCCTTGGACGCAGGAAGCCCTTTTCTTTCTTTATTTCTTTCCCTCCATTTTCCTGCTGTCTATTTTGGTCAACTGGTGGCCTGTTCCCACAGTGCTGCTGTTCCCATGGTTATCGCCACAGAGATAGCGATTGGGGTTGGGGAGGGGGTCGGGGTGATGGTGGTGGGGCTTGACAGAGCGGGAGAGACAGCGTTGCTCTGTTCGAAGAGATAGGGGGCCTATGTGACTGAAGGGGTGGTGGGAGAGACGCTGTATGGGGGTAGAGGGGGGCAAGGGATGGAGTGTGTGTGAGAGTGTGTGATGTTCAGCTCCCATCAACGTCACAGGTGGCCGGTGAGGATTTAGCCAATATGGGGTTTAGTTCGATTTTTAATTGACTTCGGCAGCGATGCAATTCTTTATTTTAGATTGACAACATGCAGTCATGATTGATGTGAAAATGCTATGAACCCCATGTGAAACTTTTTGTAATGTTTGATGCCACTTCCTGAGATATAAAACGTAGGTGTGGTGCAAAAATTGAGGTGGCAGAGGAAGTAGAGGGGAGGGGGAAAAACCGCAAGCTGGTTAGGGGGTGGGTGAGGGCCAGCAAAAGGAGAGTGAAAACGTGAGAGGGAGGGAGGGAGTCTGGGGCTACGAACGAGAGATGGATTCAGTTCCCACACTTCTAATTACTGTGTCACTGGAGACTGAAAGGGGACTGCCCCTGGCCCTAGGGAATTTGCCGGGGCCAGTCGCAGAAAGGGTGCAGGGATGGAAGAAGGGCCGGGGACGGAGGAGAGGAAGTAAAGGAAGGGTTGAGCGACATTCTCTCTTTCGTCCTCTCTCTTGGTTATACTTCACTGCACTCACACCACAGATGAACCCCTTCAGCGTGAGTCCTCTCCACCCCGTCCCTGTACCCGTACACCCCAACCTCTCATCCCCAGCCCACTCCTCCTTAACCCCTCAGTCTAGTCTCTCTTACGCCTTTGTTGTCTATCTTGTACCACTTCCTTTTGAACCCCCCACCTCCCTGCTTTTCTAATGCCATGAGCCTCTCCTGCATCTCCTGTTGACATGAACAAGGCTCCCAGAGACACTTTGATGTGAGTTTGAATTCACACAGCCACACACATGCTGGTGACTTATCCAGTATCATTATTACCACTTAACCCCATGCCCTTTTTCCTCTTTTGATGCTCTTGTCTAACTTTACAATAGCCGGTCTTCTGAGTTGTACACGTCCTAATAAGGCTGTTGGATATGACTTTGAAGAAATTATAGCTCTCCATTTGTCCAACCATGTTCTCATGCGGCATGAACATTTGTGTTTGACAGTCTCATTAAAAGTTGACCATCCTGAGCAAACTTAGTGTTACATTAACATGCATCCCAAGTGATCTGGTGATACCAAATCCCATTTATGGTCTCTATTTTACCTGTGCATCCAGATAAATGAGAGTATCAATTCAGAAACTGAAAGTTGTATTTCACACATTCATTACACATTTGATTTAACATTTGACGCATTTATTTCTGTCCATTTCAATGATAAACTAATATAATCTCAAAAATCACTTTATCTGAATATTATAATATTGCATAAGACTAATACAATGTTTTTAATAAAGAAATGTCATGAAATGTAAGCCTCTAAAGGTCATTGTTAAACTGGCTGTTCAGTGTGCTGCAGGTCAGTATAGCAACCAGTCATGTTAATAATTGTCACTTGTTTTAGCAGCTTAAACTACTAATGCAACTACTACTATTACCTTGACTAATTGGCTATTAATGGATATCTTGAGGTCTTTTTATGATGATTTCTCTTAAGCAGGATCCTGCTTTTGTAGATGCAAAGCCTCCCATTTTATCATGGAAAGCCATTCCCATTTGATGCATCTTTGCTTCAGATTGCAACACAGTAAAAAAAAAAAAAAAAAACAGGTTGTAAGACACTGTGTACAACACTATGAAATCACTTCAGAAATCATTCTAGTTATAATTATTAAGTACAGTTCTATTTTTGCGTCTTTATTTCCTATGATTTCATTCAAATCCTAATTATTTTACATTATATGTTGAGCTCCATTATGGTTAGTTTCAGTAATACTGCACTTTCAGCTGCTTTACTTGGCACTTCTCAAACTCTTATTTGAAAGTACAAACCTTTGCTGGTACTAACTACTTAATCAGCGGACCGGCAGAGCGGCTTTACAAACTGACTTGGTGGTATCGCTCTCTAACATTGACACTTTTTCTGTCAGAAAGCCATGTGGGAGAGTTGCTTCATCTCTGTTCTCTCGTTGCTTTTCTGGAGAGAGCAGACCAGCAGCAGCAGCCACCCCTGTCAATATTTACAGTCCTGAATGAATCACTCTGAATTACAATAACATTCCCTGCATGCCTTCACATCAGCAAGAGATTTGAAAACAGAAGTGAAAGGAGGGGGAAGGAGGAGACCTGGAAGGGTGAAATATGCAGCAGCAGTGATAAACGTTGAGTGACAGAATCTGCCGGTGGCTCTCCCATGACGAGGCATGCGCCTGCAGAGTTGGCTTGAGCTGATTCGTTCGATGGGTGGAATTTCAGTTTGAGTGTGTGGGTGTTGTGACAGTTTGAGAAGTGTTAGCGCTTGTCCAAGAAAGTCGTGGATGTTGTAATGGTTGGTTGACTGGCTGCAGTGAAAGCATGGGAAAAATTTGTTTATTTAGGCTGTTGGTTGTGTAGGAATATGAGTAAGACTTATGTTGTTCAGGCAAGCAGGAAAGCCACTTAGATAAAGTAAATGTTAACTGACAGTTGAATGGACAGTCTATATTTTAATTGTTCTTTTTACTACCACTGAGAAAGCACCTAATCAGAAAAGGAGACTGAAGCAATTTTCTCACTCAACACAATGCATTTTGTATGATGAGTGTCTGTCACAGCATAACCACAAAAATTGTTGTAATTTACATGGTGCCAACCTGCTGAACAGAAGCCAATAATGCTAACAAATTCTCGGTCCAGCCCTTTTGGTCTGGTACACAGCCTTACCAGATAATATGTTTTATTTTATTTTTTTAACAACCATCTGATTTGACGTCAGTAAGTGAGAAAATAAGGTTACCCGTCTTTCTGTGCAGTGTATGTAAACATCTGGTTCCTATTTTCTTAGCTGTGCTATGTAGTATTATTGTACATGTCATTGTGATACTACTGCTGATAGTTTTGCAAAGACGAATACAGTTAACATATTTTTTTTCTTTACTTTTCTTTATCACAATGCCGCCACTCGTTTTGAGCTGTTGCATATTGACTCCACAAACATCAGGTGTGAACATGCAGGGCATTGAAAGTCAGGCATGGCACTTAAGATATGATATCCCAGGGAAAATTGCATCCAAGTAGTCTGTTACAGTTGTGATATTGTAAACACTGATATTGCATTCATAATTTCATATATAGTGTATGTCTAATATAGCCAGGATTCACAGAAGATAGCAATCACCAAAACAACTGAAATTGCTAATTCTTGAGACGCCACCAATCATAATTGCCTTTTTTTGTAGTACAGGAGTAATGGAAGCCGTCCCAACACCAGCCAATAGTGTGTCAAGACATATTGCGCCTAGGTATTTTATCTTCCCAAACTGCCTTTTTTTTTTTATATTTTACACATCCACACATTTATTTTGTATTAAAGGAATAACAAGCAAAACCTAAATAAGGTCTGCCTAATAATTTAATTGCATTTTTAGTTGTTCTTTTTTTTAATTAGTTGTTTTTGTGTTTTTAGAATAATTTTTGAGTGAGTTAAATTTTCAGCGGGTCACTTTAGCTCTGGTGTTTTTGAGGTGTTTGTCTTAGAGGAGCCTCTTCTAGCTGGTGTCTCATGAGGACTGAAAAAATAAGCACTTTTGTAAGGGAAAAAAGGTTAGAGGTGAGGGGACAGCCAGATAAAAGACACTGAAAAAAATACAGAGTGGGTAGATGGAGCTTAAAGAGAGAGAGAAAGAAAGACAGAACAGAGAAGACAAAGGTTTAACTGGAGATTCAGGGAGCAATAAAGGTTAAGGTTGAAGGTTGAGTGTGTAAAAAACAGAATAAACCAAGCATGTCCAGCCAGGGGAGAGCATTGCTTCTATTTGTGTCATGGCTAGACTGTTATTTGCCAAGGTTTGACTCTTATCCTCTTCATTACTGAATCGGTAAGCACAAGAATTATGTACTGGGAGAGAAGAACAAACAAAAGAGTTGAGGCCAAAAGAGAGCAGGAAGTATGGTTGAGTAGTAAAACAAAGAGCAAGAGGAGGTGAGATGAGCAGATAGTATAGGAGGTGAAATAACTGAAGAAAAAAAACATGTGCAAGAAATGTGAAAAATGTTGAACATTTCTTTACCTGTTGTTAAAGAAGACCATTAGAGATGTACTTTTTGTTTTGTTGTCTTTTTTGGCAGCTAATGATTAAGTACAAAGCGAGTGTGTATGTCAAGGTTTTAGTTCATTCAGAAGTACAGCATTTTTCCTCATTTCTTTATTTTTCCTGTATCATTTTTAAATTTATTGTTATTCAAAAAAAAATAAAAAATTCACTTTAGATTGTCCAACTGATATTTATGGGTTTTGGTTCAATTAGTAGCACACATTTAATATGTACGGTACATAAAGAGATGGTTTATCTTTTGTAATGAAACTATTTAAAATGTTTGCCATCAGACTTTGGTGGTAAAAAAAAAAGTCTAATACTTTTAACAATTAGTGTGTTCCACCTGCCTTGTTGCTTTTTGCTACACAACCTATGATATTTTGTCGTGTACCTCACTGTCTGTAATATATCCTACTTATGGGTGCACCAGTAAATCGGGCCTGATTTTCTTAATTTTGGGAGATCTGTTATTAGCTGATAATTGCATGAGAAACCCATGTTATCCACTTATTTCATCTTCCTCAGCAATGGACTGAAAAACCCTCTCACCAGGTTATGTCTGTGTACCGTTAACAATAATCACTTTTCCAAGTTAGCGACCTTGTGAAGTTAACAACTAAACAAAACAAAACAAAAAATAGTATTGGCCAAAATCGGAATTGGCAGATCAGGCTTTTTTAAGATCGATGATAGGTGATGGTTGTTTTTGTAAATCACACACTTTGTTTTTTATTACATCCATGACTTTCTTTGACAATCACTAACTTAAATCCAATAAAAAGGTACTAAAACTGTACAATATATGAGAGATTGGTTTTGTTTATACTTGAAAAATCTGTTTCAGTCATATATTGTATAAGTTACATTAATGTATTTTGTCGCTCTAAATATTTACCTGAAATGTTCTGGTTTTGTGAAAATATTAACAAAATAGCAATATAATAAATAGAAATGGGCTGAAAAAACTTGCAGTCAAAGGTGTCATATTAGAATAACAAAACAAAGTTTCTTCCAGCTTAAAGATGCGATTTATTTTGTTTACAGTAATATGAAAATTGTCACACATACCCCAGCTAAAAAACAAACAAAAAACATTTGAAGAAATAATAGCGTTCATGCTTGCCAAGTACACTTTCCTCTCATAACTGTTTTTTTTTTGTTGCTGTGTTTATATCACTAAAAGAAAGAAAATGTCCACAGTTTTACTGTGTTAATGCAAAAACTTTTCCAAAATAGCTTTATAAAGTATCCCAACTATTGAAAAAAGCAGATCTTTGTTCAATGAGTGTAACACCTGAAGAGCCTTTAAAAATAAGTAATTGTTTGCAATTTGAGGTTACAGTATTTCATAGGTTTCAATTTTAAATAGATGGAAGAAAATACACTTTTACTTTAGTTTTAGAAATGCAGTTGATGTCTGATCATGGTATTATATAGTAGACTTCCTTGTTTTAGATGTAGGCTTCATGTTGCCATTGCTGAGAAATATGGAATTTTATTTTTAATAAAAATAAATGTTGGAGTATTTTTGTGTATTGATTCTTAAAATATATAGTTATTGAGAAAATGGTGTACCGTGCATACACACATAAAGGACATAAGTGTAGTTTAATTAATAATTTAAGAAAAGAAAACTTCATTTAAGAACTATGTCTTAGCTGAAATGAAATTATGCTCGTTAAATGTGTAGTGCCTTCTTTACACTTGTGAATAGCTAGATAATTGTTGTAATAAACTGCATGGTTAGTCCCTTAGGCTCTTTTTGGTGACTTGTTTCCTTGAGAGAAGCCGGAAAGAGATGACTGCTTCATACAGGTGAGATGACTGGGTGCATGAGTCAGACAGGGAACGGTGTGCAGCTTTCCTGTAAGAGCTACGTGCTGATTTTTTTGCATCTTCCGAGTTACTGATAGGTATCTGAGTGTTTGTAAGTGTGTGAGTGAGGTGTGTCAGATGAAGGTGTGTGTGATGTCAGGCCCAGGCAGGCTCCACTGTGGTCCAAGTTTAGGTTGCTGTCAGTTTGTAGTGATTAGTTAACAGAGTTAGTAACTACCTCAGACTGTCAGGCTGAGATACAGACCAGAAACCACTAGGATGCTGTGGGAAAGTGCGTTCAGGGGGTCATTTCACTATCTCCCTCAGTTTCCTGCTCTAATGAAAATTGACCTGTAGCTATAAGGAAACTACACCTTCCGGAGGAATTTATATTGAAAAGATCTAATCTCTCACTGAAGAGAAATATTTTTTTCACCTTTTAAGGTTTCTTTATTTCTTCCAATGCCGTTTGTATGAATTATGCATAGTTATAATTCTACAAACGTTTCTTTATGGGATCAGAAACTTGATCTGGCTTGGGGTCTCTAAATCCATCAAAAAGGCTTTGTGGTCCGTTATCCTGTCAATAACAGACCACAAAGTCTGTTATTGCAACAGGATAACGGACTTTGTGACCAAGACGTAAATCCTGTACATCATGTGTTTCTAATTTGCATCTCCGTGTTTCAACTAAAATGAAATGACTCCACTCTGTATAGCTTGGTACCAGAAGCAGCCCATCCCTACTGTAACTAAAAGCAGGCTCCTCAGTAGAAAGACCAAAAGCTTTTGTCGCTGCTGACTCTGCAACACTACTGTGCTATTTTAAAATTTGAAGTGCTATTCTGCCCAATATGAAGAAGCAACAAAGACATCCTGAGGCTCCTCTCCTTGCTGGACAATGAACTGATGCCTGTCTCAGTAGGGCTTGTAAATCTCAATGATTTCACTGCATCAGCAGAATTTTCTGTCTCCTCAGCAGAATAAATCAGTGATGGCACAGTTTCCCAGACATGACATCATGGGAACAACCTTTAATTATTTTTTTTTTAGGTTTTTGTCCTTTGCTTTCCTGGCAGCACAGTTGGAGTTTCTAGAAAAAATGGTTATGTTTTATACTGCAACATAACCTTTTATGTTGTGTTGCGGTATGCATCTTTTAAACCTCTTTGTGCTTAAAATTTGCATACAAACAGAAATTGAGGGAGATTTCCAAGGAAATAGAGGTGCATTTTTTTCCCGCTCCCCTCTTCTTCCCACCGGTTCCCACGCTGCCCCTTACCTGACTAACCACAGTTTGAATTGGTTTTCCAGCTCCTGATTGGTTGGTTAAACCATGTGACTAATGGAGCACCGCCTTTGGAGATTGGTGGAGGATTTTCCCATGGGAGCTGCCTACAGTGCAGAGAGAGAGCGTGTGTGTCTGTCTGTTTGAGCACGTTAGGGGGAAAATAGTCACCCACCCCCTACTTTTTCTGTCTCCTTTCATCTATCCCCCTTTTTTCCTCTTTTTTCCATCAACTTCTATCTATTTAGACTCAGCATCACACATTAGTCACAGCATGACTAGACTGTAACTTGCTGAAGAAGCAAAAAAGGTGTAATATATTTTAAAGCAGAAATGGAAAGACATTGAATATTTCTTATGTTATACTAATAATACTAAATTAAAGCCATAAGTAGTATAGCTTAGTTTCACGGTTTCTATGAAATAAAGAGCGATTCAGAGGACACATGCACTTGGAGAACATGGAGCCATCACTTCTATTAATCGTGTCAGGACCGACAAACTAAAGCCACATGTTGGTTTCAGACATAATCTGAAGTATGTGAAGACATTCAAAGTTTGACTTTTTTTGTAAATAGATTTGACAGATCTGTCAGCTCAGGTTTTATTGAAGCTACATAGAAGAAAACAATTTGTGTTTTAATGTGCCATCTCATGGCAGCTGCATGTTTGGACCAGACCCAAACTCTGTAAGTAGTCCAACAGGGTTTTGTATTGGGTCTCAGGTTTAATGTTCCCAAGTGTGAGCCTTTGAAAGCCTCACATATGGGCAGATTTTCCAGACTCTTAAATTATATTCTATTACGTCTTAAATGTGTGCATTTTCTTATTCATTGCTTCTATCTGTTTCTATTGATAAAACTGTCTTATTGCATGTAAAATCTTCTTAATGTTATTGACTACCAGCTTCTTCATAATGAGAGAATCTATATTTGAAAAGGTTTGACCTCGATTTTCTAAAACGACTTTGAAGTTAGGTGAGTGGGCTGTAAAAGCAAGTTCCAGAGTCAATATATTTCAACTTAGTTTATTCTTAATTTAATATTAATGATAACTTATTGTTTCCTGTTAAAGCTCCAGCATGTACCTTTTTATAAAAAAAATATTTTTTACGTTTCTTAAAACTATCACCGTGTTGTGATAGTATAACATGAGACACATAATCTGTAAATAAAAACAGAAAATTGAGCTCCTGTGGTCCTACTGGCATCCTACCATACCAGAGCCAGCAGGAAGGTCTTAATGTTGCTAATCATCTACATGTATGTGTTGCTCAATGTGCTAATGGCAGAGAAACAACTCAGTGTTAGAAACACATCAATAGCAGATTAACAGGGAACTGTTAATTCTCAATCACCAGAGACCATGCTTAATTAATAGCCTGTGCATTTGTGACAGGCTTCAGTGTGAGGAACTAGCTGTAGTGCAACAGAGAGCAATGGAGAGGGTGAGAGCAGTGTGTACGCGGGATGATTGACAGCGCCAAGTCCTCCTGACTCTGATTAGTTGTTTCTGACAGAGTCGCGTATTTCTACAGATTACAGATGGACCACAGGGAGAAGGCAGAGGAGCTTGTTTTTGTTTTTTTTCTGGACCATCTGATGGTTTTAACAAATCTGTAAAAAACAAAAAAAAAATCATATTGTTTATAAACATTACATACTGCAGGTTTAAGTAAGTTAAAATATATTAAGTCACTCTAGTTTGTGTTCAGTTGGAAAATAATTTTGAAAAGTCCTAAATTTGACTAAAGTATGTAAAATGCTAAAGACCAACACCAGCTGTAACAACTCTTTATTTGCAGGTGTATTTTAAAATGACTAACATATATGATTAGTTCAAATTAAAATAATTTCTCTTCATACTGATCTTAATTGTGTATTAAATCACTCCAGGATAGTAATTTTCTTGGTTTTGAAGAGTTACAGAATATGGGGGTTGCGTGTGTGAGATGATGTGTGTTTGTCTGCAAGTCTGTGGTTCAGCCTTCAGAGTTCAGAGCAGGTTCTGGCATGCTCCAAGCTGGGAAATTTTGAGCTGAACAAATAGCTCGCTCTGTCGTGCTGGTCGCCGCCATCATGCCCATATGTTTGTGCATGTGATGCAACTTTTGAGCCCCTTCTCAGCTCTTCTGGTTGTGTTTTTGCTGGGTTGTGTGTGATGTGAGGCAGAGTAAATAGGATGCACCAAGGGAGAAGTTAACACAAAGCAGACACCTCTGCTGTTCCCACACCTCCACTGTCTCTTACAGCTTTCTCATGTCCTGACCTCAGTCACCACATGTGCACACAGAGGAGACGACCTGCTTTTGTGCTGAGTGGGCGTAGACTCTGGGTTTGCTCCTGATTTTTTATTTTTTTTCCCAGGTAAAGAGTGACAAGGATTAAGCGGGCCTGTTAAGGATCTCTCATATGAGCCAGGTTTGATTTACTGCCCACTCCTGACTGGAATGTTGTTTACAGGGTGGAGCTCAGGTGTTCTGACAAGGCTTTTAGCGACATGCTGTCAGAATGGCTCACAGACAAGTGCGTGTTCGTGTTAGGGGCCGGCAAGCAGGAGGTCACTAATGTCCCACCAAATGAGACCTTTACCTTGAGAAGGACAGGCCAGCAGGAACGTGTGAAAATCACTCCGGCGTAAACGGTGTCTTTACTGACACACTAACACCCCGACTGGATCTTTGAGTAACACTTACACCCTTTCACACCGGAGCAACAACCTGGGAAAATGTCTGATTGCTATCTACGTAAAAGGGTCAAGACTAGTGAGCGGGCCATGCAGTCTTGCTTCCACATAGTTTAACATGCCTGACACTTTGCTTTGAAGCTAAGAAACATCGCTGAGCCGAGCCTTCCTGCTACTGCTGAATCTGCAGGACAATGTATCTTTTACATCAGGCTGTGTTTACATCGACGCTTTCAGGTTCCACCCAATGAAGATGGATCATTGGCTGGTGATATTTTTTCTAGTTCTTGGCTCATATCATTTTACCGTCTCCAGTCGATTAACATACATTATTATCATTTTATTTTACCAAAATTTGGTTTAAATTGATAAAGCTGTGATGATGATTTGCTTTTTGAATGTAGAATTTTTGAGAATTCAATAAACATAGATGTAATTTTCTTTCACATTTCTTAAGATATATTTTTTTTACCTTATGCACCAATCAGTCAAACTTTATTTAAAATGCAGCATCAACAATTGTTTTGCAGTCATTGAAAACGAACTTTATCATCATAAAGTGGCCCATCAAATAAAAAAAAAACCATAATAAAATATGAATTCAAGTGATAGATTTACATGATCATTTTTGTGTATTTGTTACCAATGAGCATTTAAATGTCCTGATCAAATACTTGCAGGAAATACTTTCTTTATTATCTGAGGAAATCCTAAATAAATACATTTCAGATTGTAGTAATGATCATTATTGTATAATTTTATGCATTGTTTGATATGACATAAAAAGTAGTGAAGAATAAAATAATTCAACTAAAAATAAAGATGAATGTAATTTAATAAAAAAATAAAAGCAAATTAAAATAGTGTGTGAGGGAAATATAGTTGTAGTCTTAAAACTCGGCCGATAAATTCATAAAGGGGGATTAAAATTAAATGAACTAAGCACAAATATAACAATATTTCTAAAGAAAAAATCATGAATTATTGTTAAAAGTGAAATATGAATAAACAGTCAATTTATCTAAGGAACTATTCTAAATGTGAAAGGAAAATTCTGTTTTCAGTTTATTTTTAAAAACTACAACACACTCAAAAGTCCTCAGGTCAGCAGATTAAAAATCTGCTCCCGTGTGATCTTCAGGTTCAGGACAGTTTAAATAATAACACTTCTGCTAAATAAGATGGACTTGATCTGTTGAGAGCTTCATAAAATGCTGGACAGCTATAGGAATTAACTATTTAAAGACCTCTTGGTATCCCATAAAGCAATCAAAATACATCTAATTTGGAACGATAAACAACAGGAATATGTGAAATACTGTATCCTTTTACACCAAGTTATCCCTGGTGCTGGAAGAACGAACTAAGAAAAACTCATAATATTCTCTCTATTGTGCTGATGTATTCTCAATTTCTTATGTTTAAAAATATTGTCATTTTATGTGCTTGATTTTCTCTTAAAAGCAGTTTGGATATTTTATTTAATTGAAAGAATAAAGCTTATTTAATGTAAATAAGGTAGGTCTTACCCTAATACTGAATTTTTCATGGGAAATACTCAAGTACAAATAAATTTTTAATTTGAGACAAAAAGTTGTTTTTTTTTTTGTTGTTGTTAGTTTAAAAATGAAAATAAGGCCCCAGTTTTTATTTTCATAATTATCTTACAAATAAGCACCTATATGTGTTCCTGTGGTTTTGAACCAGATTCTTTCATATTTCATATCTGTTGCTCTGCTTTTTATCCAGGCTTGTAACAGCGATGAATATGTGTCCATTCCCAGAGCTGACATGGAAACAATGCTCAAAGAGAAAGGTATATTAAATGCAAATGGAAATTTATTAGTGTTTATATTAGGATTATCTGTGTGGAATTTTTAATTTAATTGTTAATTCTGTTTTTCTTTTTCAGGATTTCTGCAGGATCACAACACCACTGACCACATGCTTGAGAAATCCTGTCAACAGGAAGAGCTGAGGCCCGATGACACCCTGACCCCCAGCGTGACCCCTGAGCCCCCCAGGTACGCCGCTCAGTGTCGCTGGGCCTCCCTTTCAGTACTGGACCGCGACACCATGACCTTTCCCGGGGGGTCGCCCATTCAGCTCCACACTGTGCCCCCCGCCTTGCTGCAGAGGATACCCCTGTTCTATGTCTGCACCAGATGTGGCAAGGTGTTCTGGGAAGGCTCTCACTTTGGCCGTGTCCTCTCTTTGTTCCAGGAAGTCTTACAAGTAACAGAAAAGGATCACATCTCAGTTGCTGGGCCATTCAATTGATACACAGCTGCTCATTTTGATATTTTGTATTAAGTTTTTATTTATATTATTTGTCGATAATTCAGTTCTCTGCGCAGGTCCATGTATTTGTCTTTCATGCAATCTGTGTCTGATGAAGAAATGCCAGCAGTTCCAAGCCCAGATTTAAGTCACGTTGTTGATTTTTGACGAGAAACCGTGCCAGGAGATAAATTCTGGCGTAATAATAATAATAATAATTATTATTATTATTATTATTATTTTATTTTAGTGCAACAAAGACTGATTTGTTTACAATCCTAGCTATTTTTTCTGTTGTTTTTTTTTATCTGAATGTTTTTATTTTTGATTGTTTACAATCAGATGTATAGAATTTTACTTCAATTTGAAACTTTTTTTTTACTTTAAAAGGTATAGAAAGCATCCTTGTCTATTGGGGCCTAAATATTTAAATTAAATTAAAATGTTGAAAAATCAAGCCTTTAATGGTTTTTATTCAGTTAAGCATCCCAAGTTCAGAACTACATACATAATTACATGAATCGTGTCACAAGTATTTGACTCCTTTCTGTTGGAGAAGGTTAGAAAATATGAGGATGAATATTGCTTGGTGTTTCCTCTTTTGGACAAGATCATGCACGGTCCTTAGAAACGCTACTCTTTAGCTTACCTATAGGGTTTTCTGTTGTATTAAGGTTAGGAAACTGAGATGACAATGAAAGAAAGCTAATCTTATGTTTCCAACATTGGCAGAGGCTGAATTTTTATTTGAAACTATCTGTTTTTTAAGAGTCCTTTATGGCATGACGTTTAGAAAAGAAACTGGGACACAGTATCACAGATCCTCCTCCATACTTCAAAATGCTCTGCAGGTTATTAATAAATAACTTGTGTTTTACACAAGATGCAACGCAAGTATTTGTTGATTTGTTAAGATTCAAATCTTAGTCTCGACTGACCAAAACAGTTCTAGTTAAAGTACCACAAGAGTTTTTAAAACTCCACCTTCAGGTTTTGTTGGGACAGAAAAGGCTGTTTCTGGTTAACATGTAGATTGTGATTAGTGGCCGTTACATGTAGTTCTTGTGCAGCCTAAAAGTTTGTTTTGTGTCAAATTATTTTAGTTTTTTCAATTTAATGAATTAAAGCCTTAAGCTTTCGTAAATTGTCTTGCTTTTTCCATTTTGAATGGCAATTGTGTTATGTCACACTTAAACCAGGTGAAGAGGGAGTGGTGGATTACTAAACAAAAGTTCCCAGACACTCATCATCTTAAAAATGCCTTGTTTCTGTCCATATCAGGCTTTTAAGGAGTTGCGGAGAATAGAAGCTAATTATTGGCACGTCTAGACATCTCAAGTCTAGATGTACCAGTGATTTATTGGCATTAGATAATTTTTTCTTCCTCACTGAAGAATGCTACTTAGATTAAATGTGTTTTACAAATTGTGTGTGATAAATACTGCTGTTGGAAGGCAACACTTTCAGTAAGTCTTGTAACTGGATGTTTTTTCACATTTTCCATGTTCTGACAACAAGTCACATGGACTGATGGATTGAGAATGGAGAGACTGATGAGATCTTCTAAGGTTTGCTGATATGTTTCAGGCGTAACACCAACATGGGGGAGTTTCTGGCAATAGATGGGTCAGATCTCATAGAAGAAACCTCCCCATACCAGAAGAATCCACTCATATTTTCTGCTCTCTTTCCTAATCTCACTTTAAATTTGTGTGAGTGCATAACATGAGCTTTTATCCAAAACGGCCCAAGGAGTGTGAGGTTCATGCTACTAGAGATTTTCTGGTATTTTCTGTAAATGTATATGGTGTGCATTCTGTTAAAGCTACAACAAAAGGCATACACCCATAAAATGTAGGAATCTCTAACGATAGCCAGATGTGGGCTTTCTTCTATTGATCACAGGCATCAAAACGGCCGCAGTGGTTTTCAGACGGCTCATAGTCACTGAGGTAAATTACTGTTCAGTTTCTGAATTTAAGCGGCAACAGCTGCAGGACAACGTCTGGGGTTTGAGATGCTTATGTTGCTACTTAAATTAGCATCACCTGTGTGTCCAGGTGTTTTTGAATCATATTTATATATCTTTTAATAAGCTGGAGTAAACTAAAACATTTAGTTAATCTTGCCATAAACCAATTAACAAATCATTTAAATTGTATTATTATAAACCTATATGTATTGCTGTGTGGTCGCTTCCTTTTGTGCTACACTGCAAGAAATTCTCCATAGAAATTATTATAAATATGATTGCTATTATGTTCAACATAACAATTTTCCCATCTAATTTATTCAAATTATATTTTTTAAGGAAATTTCAGCTACATTAGACATACTTGGTAACATTTTTATTTGTTAATGTACAATATCTTCACCTGTTCAAGAGACTTCAGCTACAGAGATTTTTAAAAAAGTAACTGTGTATCTGATGATGTCACAGAAAAATACGGGAGACATGATGTGAAAAATGTAAAGGGGAAACATTAAAAATGTCCTCCTAAATGCGCAGATTAATAAAAGTTAGTCCAAATTATAGAAATATAGGCAAAGTTCAATTTATTTTTTTTAAAAAGTCCATTGACAGGGTTGACAAATTCTCAGCTTTATAGTTTAGTAATGAGTTTCCTAAGAAAGTTCAAGCAACCATTTAATTTTTTAATAGCATATCCAGATTATTGCTCCCAATTAAGTCATTAGAAATTATCTTTAATGGTCTGGGAAAAGGTTGATGAGAAACTAATGTGCGCAGTGCTGTGTAAAAAGATCCGAAATCTGCAAATCATTGCTTTACCATAAAGATTTAGCTCATGCAAACTCATTCTGCTCTGTCGCACAACCTGAACCTCTCTCTCACACACACACACACACACACACACACACACGCATTCGCATCTCGGCTTACAGCCATAAGCTTTCATAAATAAGACTTTACAAGTGCTGCAGTTGCATTAAGCTCCCCTGAAATATTTTATTGGTATGGATAAAGCAGACATGATGCGGCTCCTGGACTGTCCTTGTCCGGGTGGTCGCAGCTCCTGTCTGCACAGAGCTCTGCGCTGCAGCGTCGTGTTATTTGATCCACGCTCTTTCTTCGCTGGGAAGAAAAGCTCGCCTCTTTCCCACGCTCTGAGGACACGTGGTGTCCGGAATGAATTGGATTGTGAGGACCCTCCCGCGTGGTTAAACGTCACCTCCGTCTCACTCTCTCTCCCTCACAGTCACACACACACACACACACACACACACACACACACACACACACACACACACACACACATGCATTCTTTTTTTTTTTTTCTATGTATGTGAAAGAAACTGGTTATAATAAAGAAAAAAGGGATCATTTCCTTCATGGTTTAATTATTCTCTGTGAATGAGAAGCCAACATTTCTGTGGGTTTTTCGATTTCTTTTTTTCTTCTTCTTTTTTTTTTTTTTTTTACTTTTTAGCAACATGCATTCCAGGAGAACGGGGGACGGGGAGTCTCCTCCTGTCTTGTCTGGCCCCGGTCCCTTCGGCCCCAAGCGCCAGATCTCGAATCAGAGCACCGAGTTGCCTCGATTTATCCGACGCCCCATTCACAATCTTGAACTCATGCCTCTCTATAAACAAACATGCATTTTGCTAACAAAAAATGCATCTATATCTATAGCTATTCAGCTACAGAGGCCACCTGTTTATATCCAGTATATCCTCCATGAGTTTTGGTCCCTCTTATTACTGTGCGCATTTACTCACGCGTAACACGCGCATTTGATATTAAAAGTTTTATTTTCCGTCTAAGTATGTGTAATATTAACAGAAGGTGTGAAGTTTGGAAAAACAGAGTGGGGTGAAGCTGTATTCGGGGGAGAAATTCACCCAAAAGAGAAACTTTTGGCTCCTTCAGTTTGTGCACACGCTTTCCAAGTATTTAAACTGACTCCAACTAAAGCTGTGATGGCCGACAGATGTTCCTGGTTTTCTAGAAAGTGTTCTGCAAAGACCAAGGGAAAAAAGGAAACAAAACACAAACTGCACAAAGGTCTTACACAAATTTTTGCGCTGAGAAATTCAAAGATTTTAATGAGTTCCCGATCTTAAGTGAACTGTTTTCATTTTGGAACTGGCACAAACTTTTCAAAGTCCCTTTGCACACATGTAATTTTAAAGGGATTCATTTGATATTTTGATCCCGGAACCCTGGAGAGCTCGCCACACTTCTTTCTCTGCCGTTTCTGTCCATTCATGTGATCCAAAAAGTGGGGGTGGGAGGTGGTGAGAGCCATCTGTTCTATGTTTGTGATGGTCATGCTGCTGCTGAGTCAGTTTGGGGACCAATCACAAGACTGCCCTAACTTTTAAAAAAATGCATCACAGAAATTCTTATGATTATGTTTTCCAAAATCAGAACCTGCAGCACATTCTCCCTATGCTAATTATAGATTTGATTCAAGAAAACTCAAGACAAAGAGAGGGGCCCTTATAGACTGTAGAGGCTATGCTGAGTGTGAACTTGTCTTCTTCAGCAAGCATCATTCTTATGGAGTCCATATGGGATTTTCCACAGGTTACATAAACTCCCATGTTATATTTACTTGGTTGATGTGGAAAAAACAAACAAAGCAAACCCTTTGGATTAAAAGTAGGAAACATATGGGTCCCAGATGTGTGGCTGAATTTAAGCTTGCTTTAGTTTGTGAGACATAGCAAAAACATTCATAGGGTATTGTTAATGTTGCTGATACTTGGTAAACCCTGCGAGCTGCAGACATGAAGCACATTGGCACAGATTCACTTGGGACCCATCCAGCTTGAGCCAAATCTGCGTGGGGAGAGTGGCTGAGAAATGTGGCCACAGGTTAGCAATGGCTCCTGTTAACTGCCTTCACAGATAGCATGTAAAAAACTGAGCTATTCAGAAAAATATTTGGTTATCAGATGATACACAAATAAATGACTGCGGTGCAAGTGAAGTGGTTCATCAAGCCTGTGTGACCACAAAGGGGAAGTAGGAGAGCATTACTGCACAATTAAAGTTAACTATGAATTCAAAAGTTACCTTGTTATCTAAAGTGTGGTAAAGTTTTAATTTTGTTATGCAGAGTTTTTGTTGTGGATAAAAATGAACCGATCGCCGTCAGCTTCCTCTAATGTTAATAGACACCTGTCATTTAGCTCATGTTTGCAGTCATATAAAGAGTGGCGCCCGGTATTGAAATCTGTATGCGCGGCTTCTCCATCCGTGGGATCTCCGACTCATACGCGCGCATCACAAGTCAAAATGTGCGCCAAAAAAGGTACAGTTCAGGGTGTGGGAAAATTAGGACAGTGTGAAACCATTAGAGCAGCGAGCTGCTCAGAAAGTGTTACACGCCAAACGGAGCTTTCAGATTGAGGCAGAGATGTTCCTTCTCAGCGGTTTCTCTTACTGCTTGCTTTCTCGGCGACTTTAACACGTATTCTCTCCGTCTCACCGTGTTTGCGTCTGTCACCACCTTCTCTCCCCCTGCTTCCCCCCACCCCCCACCCCTCGCTTCTCTCTCTTCTCACACACACACGCAGACACACACAGGCGCCCGGTTCCCACGGTGGCGGGGGCAGCTGAGCGGCGTGTCAATCTGCGCACAGCGTCACCTCTTTTCACTTGCAAAAAGGAAGTATTGCAGGGCTTTTGTTATTTGAAGTCCCACAGTCTAGTCGCTTTAAAAACAACTGGACTATATCCGCCGTTTATGATTTAAACAGCCACCTATAATCTCCTCATCGGAGGTGTTTTTACGCGGGGAGCCCGGGCCCGTCGGAGGCTCTTTTGACTGCTATTTATACCTTTTGATTCCTGCCCAGACAAGCTAGAAAATCCGAACTTCTGTGCTGTTTGGACCCCCTGGAACCAAGCATGTGCCCAAATATGCGCCGGTCATCCCCTTATTTCTCGCATTACACTTACAAAAAAATTTATACATTATTTTGAAGGGAAGAGAAAATGATACATTTTTGAAAATTATTTTTGCCATTTTTATTCTTAACTCTCATGTCCCTAAATAAAACGGTCATTCATAAATCTACTGCAGAATAAGTAGAGGCTTGTAACATTAAAGACAGACTCATAATGACCAATGAATACAGCAAACAGTACAGAAGTGTAAAGCAGGTTTTGGTTCTGAAATAATATACAAAATTACTAACATCTCATTGAGCACTATAAACCATCTGAAAATGGAAATGATATAATACAACCGTCTAGAGAGCCACAGTTTAGGTGCCTACAGGTGCTGTACACTACACAAATCTGGTCATATTGATAAAACAGCAAGAATAAAGCAATATTCACAAGGAAGCGATAAGAACTCTCGTTTATACTTTGTCACAAGCCTTATTGTGTTGAGTTTGAGCAACAGGGTGATGGCAGTATCATGGACAGTAAATAATCATGATAGACACAGGAACCAAGTTTCACTTTAAAGTGCGACCCAAAGTGACAGATTAAATGGGATGACGCATAGTTGTGTTGGGAACTTCCAGTCACCTGGCTGAAAGTCTGCAACAGCACTTTTCCCTCACTAACATTTTGGTGGCTGCGAAATGTTTTTGATAACATAAGATGCAGATTGCTATAGAGTGCCACCTATCGCTTTTAAAATGCACATTACACTACATTTTCTTTCAAGTATTTGAGAAAATAGCTGCAAGTGGGCAACTTTTCTCCAGCTAATTTTTGAGTTTCGTTCCTTAAAAAAAAGAAAGAAAAAAAGACAGGCATAGGGGAATTCGCAAAATACTAAACCACAAAAAGGTTGGGATCCAACTGAATTTAGCAGGTTTTCTATATTGCTTGGTTCATATATATGTATTATTATTAAACAATAAATAGCTGTCATGTATTGGACTGATTTACAATCATAATCAATGTGTTGCCTTAGTAGTAGCGAAAAATAATCGTTGCTTTTCTATTGTTTTTTTTTCTAAAAACACATCACGTTATACATTTTTCCAGTAAATGTTTGTATAACACCAAGAAACCATAGTACTTTTACTTAAGTTTATCATACAATGAGACATTCAAGTAAGGATGATTAAAATGAGAAATAAGTGGTATCCAGTCTTAGGGCCCCATATAATCTTTATCCGGCCCTGCATGTTGACCATAATACCTCGTCGGTTCTTATTGCGACACTCCTTTCAATTCGCTGCACTGCGTGGCAAGCAGGATATCAGAAATAGAGCTCAAAACAGAAACATTATGTGGCAACATTATTTGGACCTCCAACCCCCCACCACCAGCAACTCTCTCTCTCTCTGTGTCTCTCTCTTTCTCACACTCTCTCTCTCTCCCTGAAAACCACGCCGCCCACCCCACAGACACACAGGCAAGGCTCTGGTCCCACCCTCTAACCCAGCCGGCAGCCTATAACCTCCGCGCTTCTCCGCCCATTCCTCCACAGTTGATTCTTCGGGAAGGCATTGTCATGCAAATAAAGGACGCGTAAAACTATTCCCCCGGAGCACGGCGCAGGGCAGAGACTCATAAGGACCGCGAGGAGGAGGAACACACGCATCCCGGGGCCCCGCAAAAGTGGTTTATCTCTCGCCACAACACGGACCCGTCCATCTGACGCAGGTAAGTCAGCGGATTGCAGTTTGGCTGCGGGACGCAAGCCTGGGGAGATCCGTGCGTAAACGTGTGCGCACAGACCTCTCCTCTCCTCTGTCGCGCTGTCTCATTCTTGGATGTGGCGGAATGTGTGTAAGGAATTTGGATACATGCGGACATCTTTTGTGATTTTTCTTTTTTCTTTTTTTTTTTTTTTTTTGAAAATTATTTTTGTCTCTCTCAGACGTCTGCATGGCCACATGAGCAGCCACATATAGCCAGGAAGCTGGTTGGACCGTTGGAGGAAAACCGACGGGGACCCAACAACGAGGAGGCTGCCCTTTGGTGATTGTGGTCATACTTCCAGTCTCCCCAGTGAAATCGGAGGTGTCTCTTCTTCATCTCCCTGTCCAGGCTCCCTGCTGCTGCTACTGCTGCTACTAGAGAAGGAAAATTACATCCAGAGACCCCTGGAGCGCTCCTTGACACTTTTATGTTTTATGAGATTTAGGATTCCTCGAATATTAACGTTTTTGCACACCAGGTGTGCCGTTTTTCCCTCTTGTCCTTTTTTGGGATATATCCAGTGATCTTCCACCGTTAAAGTGCCTTAAAACTGGGTATAATCCAGCATAACTGTGGCACTGTTACCAGACCAGAGACGCTCGACACAGTTTTAGAGCCGAGGCAGGATTATTTCTCGTTCCCCTCAAACATCAGCGAGTTGCCACAATGAGCCAGGCGGATGTGTCGACTTGCTCCGCGCCGCAGAGGGTCTTCCAGGAGGCAGTGAAGAAGGGGAACACAAAGGAGCTGCACTCGCTGCTGCAGAACATGACAAACTGCGAGTTCAACGTCAACTCCTTCGGGCCGGAGGGACAGACAGCGCTCCACCAGTCCGTCATCGACGGCAACCTGGAGCTGGTGAAGCTTCTGGTGAAGTTCGGCGCAGACATCCGACTGGCTAACAGGGAAGGGTGGAGCGCTTTACATATTGCCGCCTTCGGGGGCCACCAGGACATTGTGCTATACCTCATCACCAAGGCCAAGTATTCCTCTGGGGCCCGGTGATTTGTCTCTGCTGTCAGGTAAAAGTAGAACATTAAAGAAAGAAAGAAAAGAGCAAAACACATCAGCAACATATTCAATCTTAAAAGTGCAACGCAAGGAGAAAACATGCTCTTTTCAAAACATAGCTACCATTATTTACATATTTGTGCCAAAATATATGGAAAGGAAATAAAATTGCGCAAAAATCTCCCCTCTATAAACCAAACAGGGCCATCTGTGCGCACCGCATAGTTCACTCAGACCAGAGCCGGCCCGAGGTTGTAAGGGGCCTTTAGCAGAATTTGATGGGGGTGAGGGGGGCATATACTTTTTCAATTAATCACCAGCGACCATTGGCAGAGTTAAATCACAGGTTTCTATGAAGATGGGAAAAATTTGACTGGTTGCACTGGGATGTTTCTAGACCTAAAGCCAAACTGATGCAGATTATCTAAATGCAAGCATCCTAGAAGTACGGTCTTCTTGTAATATTTAAGCTGGCTGTGTTTTTCAGCACTTTATGGTTTAATATTTGCAACTTTTTCCCAGGCCACGAAAGATAAATGAATTAGACTTATTCAAATCCAGTTACAGTGTGCAAAAAATATAATTTAAGCCCAGAAATAACAAACGCAAAACATTTAACTGCACTGTAGTTATTTACTGTTAGTCCATTTGCTGTTCTTTTTTTTTAATTATTATTATTATTTTTTTTATAATTTCTAATCTTTTAAATTAACTTTCCTGAAACAATCTAATCGACTATAAAACTGAACTAATTTCACTATGTAAATCTGTAATTTTGAAATTTATATTCTTTCCAAAACATTGGCCCCCTTCTGATTGCTTTGGGGCCCTAAGCAGTGCTCTTTTTCACTTATTCCTTGGGCCGGTTCTGTCTCACACACAATCACGCAGCGCTTCATTATGAATCTCTCACAAAAAGCACCTCACTCCGGTGAGCTTGTTGGTACTTAAAGCTTTCGTCTTGAATGTTCATACAACATCGTGTCATTATAGAAGAAACTGTCACACCGTATCTGTGTGTGTGTGTGTGTGTGTGTGTGTGTGTGTGTGTGTGTGTGTGTGTGTGTGTGTGTGGATAGTGGAGTGCAGATGGCCCAGTTTTTTCATTCAAAGTGAATCATTTCTTTGTGGGAGTGCAGATTTGACCTGTTGCTCCTCATTGTCCTGTAAAAATACCCACTTTTTTTGTAAGTTATTTTTATGTGAAACACGGCACTTGATGCTGCTCGGCTGCATGCTGGAATATCTGAAAGGGAAGACACACGGACAAGAGGAGAAACCCTCTGTTGGTTTCCTGGGGTCTCTCTTTTTCCTAAATTAATTCATATTATAAACTCAAAATGAGGATCATACAGCTACAACTGTATTTTTTATGTATTCAGGGTTCCTGCTCATTTTTCTTGTCACAACTCCACATGTTTCTGGACTCACATCAACAGAGTTCTCATTTTGCAAAGTTCGCTCTCTACTTACTTCAGACATTTTATTTTATTGAGGTCAAGCTTTGGAAAAGGAAACCTGCAAAAATCGCAGATTCCAAGCACGGATGGATGCAACATTTAGAGAACGGGACAGTGAATAAAGTCTGAAGACAGAAACGTTTTTCCAGAGTTTATTTAATTTTTCCATACAGCGGAAACCCTTTGAGTGACTCCATCATTGTTGTGAAGTACTGTACACAATAGCTTTACCTTTTTGACAGTAGCTGAATGGGCTCTGCAAACACACATTTTGCCATTGCTGGTGTCCCAACCTTTCAGGCCAGTGCGACCACTCCGCCCTGGTGGTCATTGTATTAAGAACCGCTGCTTTTGCTTTGTATATCATTAAAGAAAAAAAAAAAAAAGGAAAATTTGGATTTCACTTTATAATCTCCTTTCAGTATTCTGTTAACATCCTAGTCATCACTGTGAAAGCAGGCTGATTTTGTTGTTCTTTTTTTTCTTTTATATTTATGAAGGTACATTGAAAAGATGCATTTTTGAATATGTTGTGGTTCTACTTTTTAAAAGAAAAACACCTGTAGAGTCAGAGTTTAGTGGGTGACTCAAGCTGCTTCAGACTCTTCTTTTTAAATTTTTTACTTTTTTTTTTAGTGCAAACCTGCAACCCCCTTCCTCCTTAGATGACCCACACAGCTTTAGCCTGTTGACCCTCAAGAGGACTTTCAATTAAACTGACTTTTCTTTTCGTTTTTCTTTTTTTGTTTGGTTGCCCTTTTCCCAGCTACCTCGTCTGTAAAGTATTCTCAAGCTGTTCCACCTTCTCCCAGCTTGCCCTGCCAATCATGCCAGTATCTGTCTGCTATGTAACCTTAACAGAGACGGTGGACTTCGGTGCAGAAGATGCAATGCATTCCTCAGTCAGGACAGTTTATGTTACACTACAACCAAACCAGTGCAGACTAAAGCATGAGCGCCCCCCCGTCTCTGAACTCCACTTTACTCTTTCTTCCTCTCTCTGTGTCCTCATCAGCCTGTTTTATTTTATTTTATTTTTCATTGTATAGCATGACTTATAAATGCAGGGAGTTTTATTGCACAAAAATACAGAGCCTTGCGCACCCCTAGTGTTCAAACGGGGTAACTTCAGAAGGCTTTGGAATATTTTCTACTACTGAGCAGGATTCTTCTTACTGATGGATGATGAAGACTTTATGAAAAAAAAATACACATGACTATTGCAGGATGTCACACAATAAATAAAAAAGGAAAATTGGATTTTGTAAGCTTGCCTGCTACATTTTGAAAGTCATGACACCCTAACTGTTTTTTTTTTTGTTTTTTTTTTAACAATGCTGCTTGTTTTGTGTCTTTTCTAATTGATGATTATTTTTTAAAGCCTACTGCTTCACAGCAACACTGGTCTAACTCATGAGAAGCTTTTTTGTTTTTTTAAAGTGTCTTTTATTTCCACGTGAGCCTGACATGTGTTTATCTTTGCTTCTCATGGGGGCCCGTGTGACTGGCTTTTAAATAGTCATCAGCCAGACTGAGAAGCTTCCCTGGAATAATCATCCGGAATCCTATAATAAAGCTCCACTACGACAAGGTATAGATTCACATCAGGCAACAAATAAAATATGCATCGCTTGTGTTTAAACTTGATCTTTCTTTTTTTTTTTTCTTTTTTTTTTTGTTAAGAAAAAAAAATATTGCACTGATGACTGTTGTTGAAAAGTTGGCTTTTATGTGTCAACATTTAATTTTTTTCTGAATAGAAAAAAAACAAACACAACAAAATACTATTGTATACGCTCCAGGTGATAATGTCCTAATGTATGTTTTACTTTGTGGAAAAAAACATGTTTTTCAACAAAGATGTGTGTATTTCTGTGATTGGGTGTATGTATATATACATATGGATATATATATCAATGCTGATGATGATGATATCTTGGGGCACTTTCTTTTCTGAAGTGCTGTCTTCCTGTTGTGTCGTTTTAAAAGGGGGAATAATACATTTGATGGTAAGATCATTGTAACGTGGTTAAAAATTGCACGCTTGTGTGGTTATACGGCTCACCGAGTCATAACATTTATGACGCGCAGAGCCAGCTGTCGGAATGGTGTACATGAGTGAGATGATATTTTTTTTCTAGAAAAATTTGAGAAGAAAAAAAAAAGAAAGAAAGTGAGTAAGTGCCGATATTTTTTTATTTTTTTTGGGTCAGTCAGCATGTGTTTCCGGTCTTGCTTCATTTCAAGCAAAAGGAAACAGATGAATCTTTAATGAGTGATGCAGATGTTCCATCTTGTCTGTTTTATTATTTTTTTGTATACTTTTCTTTTTGAACATTTGTAACACTGTGATGATGGTGACGTGACGTCACATTGAGATGAGTGCTGTATTATTTTTGTACGTTTGTGTACAAGCCAGTAAAGAAATCATTAAACTAAAAAAAAATAAATAAAAAAATAAAAAATAAAAGGATCTTGTGTATGGATGAGTTTCTTCCTTTTCATCCTGCTGGATTTTGTTCATGGGAGGAATTGGTTTTGGAAAATGCATCTCTCCTCCCACCACCTCCCAGACTTCCAAGTCGGGCACAGCCCAGATCCCAGTTCTCCCCTTTTGTCATTCATCATGGCCTCATCCTTTCACTGCCGGGATAAAGGAGCCTGGTGCATTGTGGGTAGGCTCAGTTTTAAAGTAGGGTCCCCTCCCCTGTGTGTGTTGTGGGAGAACTGGTTTTATGTTACCCACGAAGACCCACACACACACACACTCGCGCACGCACTCACACAAACTTAAAAAAAAACTCTTCCCTTGTACAACTTTTGCACTTATTCAGCTGTTCTGACCTTTCTTTGGTCTTCAATGCATTGCTTTTCAGATTATTTTGTGTCAACAAAAGTCTAAACTTGTGATAAAAAAACACAAAACTCAAGTTAGTCACATAATTTGTTTAAAACACATCACTGTTTTCACCTCATTTTGTTTTGGTTCTGCTTGCAACATATAGAACGTCTTGTTAAAATCTTGCAATAATTTTCAGTTCAAACATAAAAAAAAGAGACTATCATTGTTGGCTGCAATTGTTAACCACAAATGTCAACATATTTCATTGACACTTTATGCTTTAGTCCTACACAGGTTAATGCATAATTTAAAAAGCGGAAGGAAAAGTGAACGTGACTTAAAATGTAAATAGTTCAAACTCAGCCAGACTGGATAGTAACTTTCATGTCCATTGTATCTCTGGCTGCAAGGATGATGCCACTGTCCTGCTGGAAGGTGATTCTCCTCCCCAGACTTTTTTTTTTTGCAGTCTTTAACAGGTTTTTGTCTTACACTGTTCTCTGTTTTTTTTTTTTTTTTTTAAAAAAACATCCCCATCAATGTTCAGAGTGATGTGGAGTGTTAGTTTTCCCACACAAAGTGTTTCGCATGTTGAGTAGAACGTTTATTTTTGGTCTCATCTGAATAGAGCACATTTCTCCACATGTTTGCCCTGACCTTGCAGAGTGAACTTCTTGTTGCTTTGTTTTTGAAAACGTGACATGGATGACTAATGGTTGTCCTTTCAACTGATTTTCCCCACCTGAGCTGTGAATCTTTTCCCCTTTCTCTAGAGTCAAGGCAGGCCTCTTGGCTGGTACTTTCATGAAAGCTCTCCTGTCTGTCAGTTAAGTGGACATTCATGTTTGGTTTAGACATGTGACTTTTTTTTTCTATCATTGCATAATAAATTGAACTTGGTGAGATGTTCAGAGCTTGCTGTTTCGCACCTAACCCTGCTTTAAACGTCTGCACAGCTTTGTCTCGGATCTGTCTGGTGTGTTTGTTGGTTTTCATGACGTTGTTTATTCTGCAATATTCCCCATTAACTCTCTGAACCCTTCGCAGAACAGCTGGATTCTGGCTAAGATAAAGTTACAACACGGTTGTACAGTTTGTGAGTGTAAGGATTAGGAAACACCAGCCATCATGTTTGGTTAAGATTTCGGTCTTAGTTTCTAATGTACGTGCTGGGAATTTTAAGTTTCTGTTAGGTAATTACCGTAGCTATTTCTGTTCATGAGCCTCATCAGTTGCATATTTTGAAATTAAATGTTTATTTGAGTCAGGTTTGACATCCTGTGCTGCATGCGATATTGCTTTGCTACATAAATAGGTCGTGGGAAAAGCAGCAAAAGATTTCACATGATTGAGGTGTTTCCCTTGCGACACTTTCTGGGTGTTGGCCGCGTTGGTTTAAAAAAAAAGAGAGAGAAGAAAAAACACGTTGCAACTGAGATGGAAAGGATGGTTGTGGTTTTTAGGGAGCTTTCAATCAAGAAAGGAGTACCGCTTTTCTTTCTTCTGGTTTCTCTGACACGTAAAAAGCGTGTGGTATCGGTTGAAGCAGCTGTTGAACCCTCTCGTCTGAGCTGCAGCTGAACTGCTCTTAACCTCAACTCAAAGGTTTCCAGCGCATGAACTGCACTGACCTGATGCATCTTCTCTGTCAGATACAAACAGAAGGCAAGTTAGCTCCTTTAAAAACCAGCCCTTCTGTGTTTTGATACCGTTGCAGCCAAGTCGGGTTATCTGGCCTGCCTCTCCCTCCCTCCCTCACTTCTGCAGGATGTTTTTGTTGAGCTGGGTTCCCATTGTTCACACACTCAGTTGGCTGGCCTCCCAGAGTTGCTGCTGGCTGCTAGGCCCCCTAATAGGTTCTTCATGTGCCTTGGCTTTCCCCACACATCTTAGTCTTGGCTTTGCGTGGTGAGGCCTGTGTCACTGAGCCAGGCAACACAGAGCATGTTTTTTTGGAGAGGAAGGTGGATGGGGGAAGAGAAAAAAATAAGCTTGTAATTTGTTCAGGGAAATGCATCTGTTCCAGAAAAATAAAATAAATAAAAAAAATAAGAGAGCAGCGACAAAATCAATTTCACGAGAGTAACCAATCCAATCTGGCAAATGCAGATGCTTGGTGTCTTCAACAGTAGCAGCATAGTGAAATGTTTTCAGTGGGTTTGTGTTGCGGCAGCTGCAATCAAGTGCATCTGTCCGATTATCTTCCAGCTCCATTCAAAAAGGCCATTGTTCAGAGGCTCATAAAATATTCATAACCTTGCTCACACCCCCTTATTTGAAAGGCCTGCAACACATGAGATTAACTGAACATATTGTGATACGTGTAAAATGCAAGTTAAACTGGTTTTGCAACAAATTCCCCATTTCATAACGGCACCCTGCTCGACATGTGTCCAGCGGTGTGAGCCTTGATTGTGCGATCAAGTTTATAACTTCCTCCTAAGTCCACTGGTTTTCACTTGATTGCAGTCTGACTGAGCCATGGTGCGCAACGGACGACTTCTTTGAAGGACGTGTGATAGGCACACAGAAGAGGAAGAATGTGGAGCAATGAAAACCACAAAAAGAGGAACACTGTCTCCATTTAAGCATGGATGTGTTTACAACGTTTAGGCAGTGCTGTATTAAATCCTATTATTGCTAAAATTTTATATTTTCCCCCCAAGTTGTCAAAATATATATTTTAACAACTTAACGTCAATTTAAAGGTTCAACAGGCTCCAAACCTGCAGCTGGTTAAAATTTTGCGACTTGAAGGATTAAGTCTCCTGCACACTGATGACTCACCTGCACAGGTGACATCACTTTCATTTCCTGAGTAACAGACCTTCTCGGTTGATTTCCCTCCGTCACTCTCCGTTTGTTTTCATGCACATCCAAGGGTGAGACTGCTCACACTGTTGACATGATTTTAAATGAAGTTTGAGTTTCCAGTTCCCGTTGTCCACCTGCCTTCTAACCGACCGGAAAACCTGTCACACAGATTGAGGGGCCTGCAGGACCATAAATGTGTTGCTCATTCATCATGCGTGCAGCTGCAGGAGAGAGATAAAAAACTAAAATATGAACTTTTGACTCCATGTTGTCCTTTTTTTAGTCACACCATATTTCTATAAATATTGAATCCCTTGCTTTTACACATCCCAGGCTTTAATAAGGCACTGGCCCAGTCTTTGCAGCTAAATCAGCTCCAACAAGCCTGTAGACTTTCTCAGTATTTGTGAGGTCAAACACTGATGTTGGATGAGAAAGGCTGGCTCAGAGTCTCCACTCTTAGTCTGACATGTGCTTGATCAGGTTAAAGTCAGAACTTTGTGCAGCCCAGTCAAGTTTCTTCACACCAAATTCACTTGTCCATGCCCTTATGGACGTTGCTTTACTGGGAGGCCACTTCTAAACTGTTCCCACATAGAAAGGAGCTAAAATATTGTCCAAAATATCAACATTGGTTGCAGCATTACGAGTTCCTTTCACTGGAACTAACAGGTCGAACGCAACACATGAAACAGTTCTACACCATAATTTCCTTTCCAAGACTTTGAGGCTAGTGAGACCAAGATCAAACCAATTTAAGGTCACTACCATAATCATAATAATGTTGTGTTGCTGGAAATGTTAAAATAACAGCTGCCCCTGACAGCTCAGTACCATGCTAACCAATAGCAGGACTCCAGACAAACTGGTGGAGTTGGTGTGCTCCACCAGTTAACACTATTTCAAATTATAAACTGTCTCTAACTGGGCGTGCTGTGGTGGCGCAGGGGACTAAGACCTCCAAACATGGGGGGTTAGCACGCCCCCACGTTTGGAGGCCTTAGTCCTCGACGTGGACGTCGCGAGTTCGACTCCCAGTCTCGACGACCTTTGCCGCATGTCTTCCCCCCCCCTCTCTCACCCTTTTTCTTGTCTGCCTACTGTCACAAAAATACGAGCCACTAGCACCGCAAAAACTCTTCGGAGAAAAAAATCTAAAAAAAAACAAAAAAGGAGACCTCTCTGACCTGTTTGTTAGCTATTCAACCACAACTCCAAGGTGAAACTTGCATGTAAGCAGACCCTTAACTAGGCCAATTGTCCCATAAATCTAAAAAATCTGGTGGCAAGTTAAACAGATAATTAAAAATGAGTTCAGCTAAGATTTGGATGATTTGCATTAGCGTCAGGCAGAGTGAGCATGTTCGAGACAGAGACGAGACAAAAACTGGCCTTAAGTAACACAACGCCAGCTCCCAGACAAAGAGACATGACTGACTTCTAAAAGCAATTGGCTGGACTAGATTTTATTAAGTGGGTATCAGAGTAAAGGGCTCTGAATAAAAAAAAAATTAACACCGCTTTAGCAGATTTTTATTAGTAAAACAAAGGAAAAAGAATGGATTTTTTAAACTCCTTTGAAATTATGATGTATTAATCAGTTTCATAGCATTCTGTCAGGCTTACAGCTAAGCGAGGTTCACAATAAGAGGTAGAGCGCTTCTCGTCTCAACTTGGCAATGTCTAGGGATTATTCTGAATCCAGCTGGAGGTGCCCAATTGTGTTGGCAACTGACATTTTACCACGTAATTAACAGGTGGCTCTGCTGCAAAAATAAAACAATCCCAACCCAGATTATTCTGATGCTGTAATGTATCTCTGAGCCAACCCTGGGAGTGCAACAGTTGGTTACCATGGAGAGTGAACACAGGCTCGAAGAGACGCATTGCTGACCAAAGGGCACCGACAACAACAAACTTGTTACTTGGAGGAGATCCACATTATAGTGTGAAGCACGTAAACTCACTCAGGTGAGTTTAAAATATGTATTTATTTGATGGCAAGATGTATTTTTCCTTTTCTTTCTGTTTTGCCAATAATAAAAGCCACAGATTGTTTCTTTCTTTCTTTTTTTTTTTCTTTTTTTTTTTTACAGTTAGAGACAGTTTATAATTTGAAATAGTGGTAATTTTACAAAGCTCTAGGAAGCACAAAGCCATATCTGATCTTATGACATTTAATTTATTTGACATTACACCAAACAGAATTATCTCAAGGTTTTGCCCAGTGATTTTTGTTTCTTGTTTGTTTTAGTCAGGGTGCAACCAGTCACAGTCACACTGGCTAACCAAAGCACTCACCAACCCTTATAAAGTCCAAAATTAAAGGATTAACTTGTGAGAATTGTTGCATTCACTGAAACTGCCAGCAAGCAGAGTGATTCACTATAGACTTAAGTTTATTTATTCTCTCATAAAGTTTACAGAGCGAAGTGATTTTGCTTAGTTTTAGGGGTGCGTTTTATGCAACCTCATATTCCATGGTCCTATTTTCACTTTTTATGCATGCATTGTCAGAGGCAAGCTTACGCTACCCAGTCTTTTACTCATTTGAGTTTATTTGTTCATGACTCAGACGGTGAAGTTAAAGGCATCCAGCCCCGGTCCAAACGCATTTAAACCGGCACAGACTGATGCAGGCAGATTGACAGTGAGCTTTAAATTCTGCTGATACCACACTTTCTCCCTGAAAACAAAAACTTGTCTGTCGCTAACCACAACCAGCGTGCCACCGTCCCGCCCCCTCCCTGAAGTTTGCCTGTGAGTAAGAAGGGGAGTAAAAGAAACGGATAGAGAGAGAGGCAGAGAGACAGGTGGTCGGGCTGGTCTTTTCCTTGCCCTCCGCTCCCTTTTGAACTCTTCTTTCATTCTTCCAGTTCATTCTGTGCTTCTTTCCATTGCTCCAGTGACAAGGCGCTCCATTCACTGCCTTATTCTTCCACCCCTCCATCTCCCTCACACTCACCCCGACCCCATCCCCTCCCCTCCTGGCTCTTTTGTCTATCTTCCAGGGGCCTGCTTTAGCTGCTATTCACCAGCCAGACGGACCGCCATTGACTGGACCACCCCCGCCCCTCTTGTCCACCCCCCTTCCCTCTGAAACATCCCTCCCCTCTGCAGAAAAACACTCTCACACTCATATGCACACAGCAACCTGGCCATTCTCCACCCTACGCCCCGTATCAGGCAGCTGCTATGCTAATGGGGAGGAGAGATGGAGCAGCCAGCCTATAGTCAAAGGACAGAGGGAGGGAAGAGCAGGGAGAGTGACCCCGCTCCTCCATCTCCATAGCCATGCCAGGGCAGCAACAGACCTCCTGTTACACAAAAGGGAGTCCTCACCCCACCCTATTCCTCCCCTCTGTTCTTCTCACCCTCCTCCCTCTCTGTTCTCCTCTTTCTCATTCAAATCCATTTTATACCCCAGTGGTAAAGGGAGCTGTAAGTGCAGTATGTAAAGTAACCTTACTCCTGCCCTGCGGGCGTAACCATTCAGAGCTCAGAGATCTGCCTCTGTGTTTGTGTGTGTGTGTGTGTCCATTTGCATGCTTTGTTTATGGCTGAAGCCCATACCTCCACACCCACACACAACAGAACAGACACCTGTCTCTGCTGCATCTCCCTTCAAAGAGACCCAGACACATTGGAGGCATGCTTGCCGCCTTGCACACTCAGCAATCACTGTGCAATTTATAATCAAGTACAACCACTTTCCCTTTCATTCACCACAGTTAACTAAAACAAGCACAACAGCTCTGTGATGAACTTCGTCCTCAGTGAAACTGTTTTATGGAGGTGTTAATTGGGCTCGGTGCTCATTTCGGGTAGGCTGCAGTTTGGCATTTTCAGCTACAGTTGGACATTTTCAGGTGTGACTGGAAAATGTATTTGCTCACTCGGTTGAAAAAAGTCTCACACATGCAAGAAGTAATATATAAAAAATCTGAAACAATCTGAAATCAAAAATGAATAATAGAAAAACTAATATTTATATTTTCTTATCAAAATGATCAAACTTGACCGATGCAGCTCTAAATGAAGACATTTATATTGATTACATCAATAAGACAAGCAAACAAACGTGATATATTTCCATCTCATGTAAAACAACAAAAATATAGTAAATTATTGTCTAAGATGACTCACAATTAGAAATTCTCTAAAGATAATTTAAGAGTGAGAGATGTTGCATACAAAGACAAATTTTATCTATTTTGATTCTAATTTTATTTTTTCATATTATCATATTAATATTATTAACCTAGGTCTATTTATTTTGCAGTTTAAGCGGCTATGTAACAATAATTTTTCTGTCCTATATTACAATGGTTTACAATTGGCTGTTATAGCTTTTTCACAACCTCTTGTGAACGCATATGTGACTATTAAATATGAAATATGAAAAAATAAGTCCTGACAGTAATAATTGATAAATATGTAAGCATTTTTTAAATCAGAATGTTCAAGGATATTTACTGATTCTAAATAATTATTTAGAGCTACATCAGCTGTATATTAAATATATTATATTATAGCTTGAAAAACAAGCTATAACATGAGCACAGCTTGTTTTGCATCCCTCACGTTTGCATCAGTAAGAATGACAGCTTTAGAAACAAACACCTGGTTATTTACTTATAAAATGATAAAAGAAGTTTCCACAATTAAATATTGTTTATTCTTTATTTTTTTTTAATGTATCGCTTGAGAGAAACACCATCAGCGAGAGTTACGTTTATACTCTGACAATATTTTTTTCAGTTCCTCCATTATCAACAGAGTTGAAATGTATTTTGTATTTACAATGTATTCCTATTTTAGATTTTTGAATTTATATTTTTGTTTATTCGTTTTGCATGTTTTTCTCAGCAGTAAAGTTGACCAATTTGTTCTATTTTTTTATTATTATTATTTGCAGGAATAATAAATGTAATGCTATGCAGAGAGCCTGTGTGTTGGCATGTTTTGCACCACCAGCTTTGTCTCTGGCAGCATGTGTGTGCATCTTTTTTGGTGCATTTAGGGGGAGGGATCATTTAGGGGGGCGAGCGGGTCTGTTGGCAGGAAGGCATTTTCTCCTCTTTCTGTCTGCCCCTCCTGTTCTGTTATTTGCCCCTGTGCAGTGTGACCCTGTGCCCCATCAGGCAGGCACGTCCCATTTGACATCTGCCTGTTTTCGGGGGTGGGGAGGGTTGGAGGAGGGTTGGGGGAGGGCGGTGCCCATATGGAACTTCAACCCACCCGTCCCTTCTAAACCTAGCATTCCCCTGTCCGTCACACGCATGCATGCGGCTTCAGCACATCTCCTGATGCCTCCACTCTTTTTTGCAGCTAGTATTTACTTGAAATTTTGAGAAACACTAAATATAAGAATGCATATAATTGTATGAATTCTGAAAATTTATTTTTGAAAAAGATTTTATTCTTGTTGCTGCCTGTGCAGATGCATAAGTTGAGATCTTACGAGATCTATTCGTCTATCCTAGTGTTGGAGTAGATCAACATGATTTATTTATGGTTAATGGAATCGCGGCTGTTGTTGAAAAAGACAGGATTTTTTTAATCACAGTTTTATATTAAACCCTACAATCTTCCTGGTTAGGCATGTTTTAATGAGCAAAATTGTTGCTATTTGCTCAATTCCAGAATAACAAGAAATCAGTTATTTGAGTCTTTTGTTTCTGCTTTTTCTACACACAAACATTTCTGTCTTTAAAAACATGAGAAAGTCCTGATGATGATGATGTAGTTTTGCAAACTTGTGATATGTTGATCCAACATTTGAGTTAAAATTGGATGGAGTTTACATCCTCCTCAGACACATTATTGCCCTGAGGAACATCAAATTACATACAAGTACAAACACAATTGTAATTTTCTGTCATCACACTAGCATTCTTTCTTTTTGGAAAGAAATGGGTTCCGTTTCCCAAAGATGAATGTGTTTTGGTGCAAAATGTGTGTTGATCCCTGAGCCACGTCAATGCTGGATGGTTTATATTACATCATCTCTTGATAAAAATGTATTTAACTGACAGAGACAGTACAAAATTTGGTATAACAGCAACATCTATTCGATTTGGTAATTTCTAACAAAAAATGAGGCATCAACACATCATGCCCTAAAATTTAGTAGATAAAGTACGTGCATACAAACATGAACTTGAAAAAAAGCTTCGGTTTCTAACTCATCCACTTTTAAAAACACTGACAAAATTTTTAAGAGAATTTCGATGTTTATATTTTATACAATTTACATCACAGAAATGGATTTTATCTATGCCAAGAATAACCTTTCTTTTGATGTGGTTTTTATAGTTAGAACTTATTTTGTTTAATTTGAGGTTTATTCTATAGACATGACGACTCAAATCTGGTGAAAAAATAACAGTCTAAAATGTATCTGAAGTAGCGAAATTGGTGCATTAGAGGAAAACAGTACAGCAGCCACACTATTGAGCAGCTAGAATCTTGTATCCAGGAGAAATTTGCGTACTTTTCCAATTCCCCTCGCTGAACAAAAGCAATTAGCATCCTCAATTCCTAATCTATTAAATTAATCTAATACTGTTGATCATCGTACAGATGAACAGTAACGAGAACTGAAATCAAAAGCTTTCAGGTAGCTCTTAGTCAACCTTGCCAGTAGCTAGCTAGCTAGCTAGCTATCCAGACAGACAGACAGACAGACAGACAGATGATGGCTAATGAAAAACCCCTTTCAGTGGCCAGAAAAAGTCCCAGAGGTACCAGTGTTTTTTCCAGCTGTGAGTAGCAGATTCGTTTTGCTCTCCCCCTCCCACACCTGTTTCTGTAGACTGCCTGACTCTCCTACACATTTTCTTGCTTACAGGAGAGTCTGTCTGTGAAGTAACACTAATTTGAAGAGGAAGTCAGATAACAAAGACAGACATGTGCTATTCACTATCTATGTTGAAATCCTAATGTCAAAATCGTTATATATCATAGATGACATTTATGTATCTGAAATAATCACTTTATTGAACAACAATAGGAATAATATTTGCTTTCCAGTTTGAAGTGAAGTTACATCAAATCTGTTTTTGCAGCATTAATGTTTAAGTGTAAATACGGTGAAGCTGTGCTATTTATGCTTATGGTGAGAACCTCATGCTAGGAGTGACTATGGCTTTAAATGCCCCTCTTTATCTGCATCATTCAGCTGCACTTTCTCTGTTGCGGCCTGCTGCCTCTGTCTGACAGGTGGTTTCTGATAATTCCTCTAGTTAAGGGGCTTACAGTGAATTAGGTTGTTAACACACAGTGTGACACAGATGTTGCAGCAATATTTATTTACTACAGCAGAGAAAATAAGGCTTATATGGGGTTGGAGATTATAGTGATTAGACTGAATCTTTTCCCATCCTACTTTTAGGCTCCATGCGATTGAAGTTAAGGCGAGGTTTTAACATTCAGGCTGACGGGTTCAAGGCTAAAACATTGTCAAACTGTCAGAAAAAAATTAGACTATTTTTATAACATATTTGTCTACATGTTTCAATGAAGCATATACATTATTAAAATTCATAATTATAATTTTTAAATATAATCATTTTGTTTTGTTTTATTTTATTTCTATCCAGAAAGAATACATTTAGACAGAACTCCAAGCTGTCAAAGTTAACACACATTGGTGTTTATAATACAACATACATGTACACATCAAGGTACATGAGCAAACAAACAACATGCATTTGTATATATGTAAATGTGTGTGTGTGGCAAAGTGTGTGTACATGTGTATCAGTGAGTAATTATGGAGAATAAAGGCCCGCTTGTACGGAGTGAAACTGTGGGGTTTGAAGTGAGATGGGAGATGATTTTCTGTTTGGCTGAGCAGGCTCAATAGTCCCATTCAGCTAGTCCCCTTACTGCCTATTGTCCTCCCACCACCAGCCCGCCACACACACACAAACACACGCACGCATGCACACGCATGCATGGACATGCTGGATTTGAAGTGGAGGCCTAGGGGCGAAAGAGAGATGGGGAGTTAGAGGATAAGGGAACTAAACTTAAGAGAGCTGTCATAATGGTGAAGTGAGGAAAATGGGGGGCGTAGATATGACATCATCGAAACGTCACTTTTTTTTCAATCTTTCAATATTACCATATTGATCTGTAAATGTACAAAATATGCATCAAAATACATTTTGGTGCTTAAAAATCTATAAATAGTTATTTAGAGAATATTTTTGTTGAAACATTTACTCACTCAAGGTCACCTCTTGTAAGGTGGTTAACCAGGTCCACATGACGGAAATACGTCACTCACCACACGCACGCACGCACGCACGCACGCACGCACGCACGCACGCACGCACGCACGCACGCACGCACGCACGCACGCACGCACAGGTCATTCAATAGTCTGTCCTGGTAAAGGAGGACCTGACACCCATCAGGGGTTAATAATTGTCTGCCACTGGTTTGCAGCTCATTAAGATATTGATCTGGCTGCTTCTTTTCTGCCACCTGGGGAAAGGAATGTTCCAGCTCCTACGATGGCGTGTGTGCGTGTGTGTGTGTGTGTGTGTGTGTGTGTATCTCGTCTGGGAGTGCGCTGAGTGGTCAGCTACACTCTGTGTGTGTATGTCATGGAGAGGTCATTCAGAGCAGAGTGGGCCGGAGTGTCGCACTGTGTAGAGAGACAGACGGTGGAGGGCAAAATATTCTTCAGGTCAGTGAGTCAAGGGTCACTGAACACAGAGGTGAACCCTGCATTACTAGAACCACTTAAGAGTAATCCCAAATCAGAGTTTAGCATCTTTTCACAGCTGTTTGAATGGTAAAGTCCACAAGAAATCAGTAAAACACACTCCTGAAAATCCCATTCAACATGAAGTCAGGGATAATTCTGAAATAAAAGGAAGCAATTTAACATTTTCCAAAATTTTGGTGAGCATTTGGCATGCATTTACACTAACCTGGCCATCCTTTAAATCGATACTCCTGGATAAAATTGAATGAAACTTTTAGAAGTCCTCTAATAAGTAAACAAAGCTCACCTCTGTAATCTCATTATAAATGCTTCCCTACAGACAAAGCGCATTTTGGACATTTGTGTCTCATTCTTTCTGTCATGATTGACATTGCACAATCTTTAAGCGGTAGAAAGTAGATGTTTTCTTCACTGTTGATTTAACGCATCCTTATTAACCCTTTTATTTCAGCAAAACTTTTGTCAACAATACCACAATTTATGAAAAGCAGCAAATGAGCATTAGGTTGAAGCATGAATCCTCTATTCTTCACATTTCTCCTTTTATCTTTTGTCTAGATCTTTGGTGACACAAATCCTTTCTACACACAGTTGTGTGTCTCACGCCATACTCATGTTTTTTGCATTTTGTTCCCAAAGCACCAGGCCCTCTGTCAGTTATTCACTAATGTTTTTGTCTCCGTTACTTAGTCAGTGTTTTGAAATACTATTTGTCTTTCACAGGGTACTTGTCCTCCATGTCTACATTTCTAATTTTATTAAGCATATTGCCCTAAATGGTTTCAAACAAATTAAAAACTAAACTACAAACAAAATTTGCTTGTGCTATGTAAATGCACTGAATTAAAAATGTAATTGAAAAAGAGAGTCTTTGAAGCCAAAGTATACAAATGAAACAGTCTTTAAATAGCTTTGCACAGCAGATCGTAGTTTGGTGCGGAAAACTGACCTACGTGTCTTGCACGTGTGGTTTGAGTTTCTGCTGTGGTACGCGTAGCGGCCGAGGCTTTCTTCAAATGCTGATAAAATCTGAAGGAACATGTCAGGCTTCAGTCTATGTGAAATATTTACCTAATTATTTCTATTTCACTTTGTTTTGTCAGAACCACAACTAGATTTTAAGAAAGATGTTTGCATGTGCACAAAATGTGTTTTGATTAAAAATAAAATAAAAGGAGTAAAGCCAGTGCTGAACAAGAATTGTCATACCTATGCAGTAAAAAGAGAGAGAAATGTTCTAACAGAGAAACAGAAAACAGCAGAGTTTGTAAGGATTAAGGTAAAAAAAAAAAAAAGGTATTTTATGCTACTTGTATCACAGGACCCAAATGAAGTGAGGAGGTAGGGGTGGGGGGGAAATTAACTAACAAAAAGAACTACAGGAGCCCCAGAAGGAATGATGCAGGTAACAGCAGTTTCTGACAATTAACTTACTGAGTGTTGATCACTGGACAAGGAGCAGGTGGCTGATAAGAAACAGAGTGCAGTTGTGAGAGGAGAGGCAAAGAACTGAAGTCGAACTGAGGAAATCAGAGAAATACTTGAAGAATACACAGGGAACAAGGAAGCAACAATTTGAAATGTGAATAAACCGGAGGCACAACTTAAAATAAGAAATGATCAAGACTCAGACCAAAAAAGTGACAAAGTAACAGGGAAGCAATAAAGCAGAAAAGACAGGCTTTCAAAATAAAAGAACTAAGCTATTCAGAGAATCATATAGAGCAGGGGTGCTCAAGCCCAGTCCTCGAGAGCTACCATCCTGCAACTTTGGGATGCTTCCCTGCTCCAGCACACCTGAATCAAATGATTGGCTTGTTAGCAGGTCTGTTCAGAGCTGATCCTGGTCTGTTGGGGTAAGGATGCATCTAAAAGGTGCAGGACGGTAGCTCTTGAGGACTGGACTGGAGCATAGAGGATCCCACTAAGAGCTGAAAAATGAATACATATGAAAAGCAAAAAATAATAAGGAATCTTAAAACATTGTAAAACATAAAACCGAAATTCTAAAGATTATGATAATTTGACCACAGTTAAGTGGCTAAATCTAAAATAATCAAAAAATCAATTACTCTTAAAACATTAAGATACATTTTCTTTGTGGTGGACATCTTGAACAAGTAGTTAAAGAAATATAAGATCCAATCAGGATGGAGGATTGATACATTCCTCAGCCTCTTACAGGCAGCTGAGGAAACATAAGGACCAGAAAGTAATGCATTTGTGGACAAAATCCTCCTACCTACCAAATCAAATTTTATTTTTTGGAGTTTGGATGTTATCTTAAGCAGAAGGTCATGTTCTAAAGTATAAGTGGAGCAGTAAATTCACAGTGAGCTGAAGAAATTTTGAGCAATAAAAAGTTATTTCTGCTGTCTGTACAGCAGTAAAATTAAAAATAATTGCTGAACAGATGAAAAGTTGAAGTATTTGCTGTAGTGAGAAGCAGCTGAAGCTGTGGTGGGAATTTTATTGTCAGATTTGTGGTGAGTTCAGACTGTCGGAAAGTTTTCTGCAGAACTAATCGAGGTTATCGCTTCCTCTCTCTTCATGGGAACCTCAGAGTCTCTCTTTCACTACTCTCTTGGAAAACAAACTCAAAGTGTCAAAATGTGTCAGGAACACTGTTGAATATGCACTCATCTATGTGTGAGTCTCTGAGAGCAAGACAAAGTAAATTCCTCTTGCTATCTGTGTGTGTTTGGTTGTTTGGCACCTCTCGTGCAGCGTGCACCAGGTGAACTGGCCTGGTACGGAAGGTCAGCTCTGTGATGTCACTTCCCCTTCCTTTCCGGATATTCCCAGCATTCTACTGCCAGCAGCCGGGAACTCTGGGAACCGAGAACAGGAAGCCTGGCTCCTTCACCGGAGAGAAAACTTGCAGTGGTGACTTTTTCAGCTCTGAATGACTCATCATTTGCTGACTAAAGTCACTGCATGGGAACAGGAATCAGAAAGAGCCACTGAGAAACTCAAGAGGGCCGTGTTTAGTTTGAAGAATATCGCCACCTCCTGGTTTTGACCTTGAATAGGAAGTTGGCTTTAAAAGCTCCTTGATTTCGATTAGAGCATCTTATTTGCTCTTTGTTGATTCTCTCTTGGCAGGATAGATAAACACAAACACTCAAATTACACTTATTTTTTTCTTTTAAAAAACCTGAAAATTAATTTTGCACAAGTATATCTTTGCACATTTTCCCATTTTACAAAGTGATAATATACGTACTTCTGCATTTTTACAGAACAGAACCAAAACTCATTGTATTATAAATTACAGTGTCAAGAACACATTTTTGACTGCTTTGTACATTAAAACAGATGTCGAAAGGAGAAGGAGGCAACTTAAACAAGATGTGCCATTTTTGCAGATAGTTTAAACATGTTGATTTATAAACTGAGAGGATTTGACAAAATGCAGTTAATTTGGTGTTATGCCCACATTTTGTCACATTACATTCATACATCCATTAGCCTACAACCCTCATGTCAGTGCAAGATTAATGGGGAGTTGGTGAGTTTCTCCAGCAGCCATTGGGCTAGAAGCAGGACACCCTGGACAGGTCACCAGTCCAACACAGGGCAACAGAAAGACAAGCAACCATGAAAGCACACATTCACACCTAAGGACAATTCAGGCAGACCAGTTAGCCAAACATGAGAGACCACTAACAGCATCATGTGTCCCAGTTTTCCCACCTCACTTAGCTATTTGGATGTCAAAGGTATGAAACCTTTTGCACAGTATTCTCTGTATTGTGTATCCAAAATATATGAAGGTACAAACTAAAATAAGAAAACTAAGAATATTTGCAGCTATTGACCAATTTTAACCATGATCTTTCTTTTGAAAGACACCAGATTTTTATTATTGAAACTCCTGCTGTTAAATAAGTCCTGTTCCATTTGTATCTGTACGGCACTAATCTAATGTAACCTTGAACCTTCTACTTTGAATGCTGCACAAACAAACAGAAATGCAATAATAACCGACCCACAAAGTATTGACTTTTTATTGACAGCTTGACATGATTTGACATCAGAGCTGATTTGCTAAGATGTACCTTTGTTGTGCACCTTGTTTGATTCTGATTCATGATTCGTCTCCGTGAAAAGAGATCTGGAGAGCAGCAGCGCTTCCTTAGTTTGCTCAGTTTGACGTCAGCAGGTCGTCTGCCAACAGAGAAATACATTAAATGTTCTGAATAAGGCTTTTACTTTATGACATACACTTTCATTGGGGTTCTGTTGTATTCTTCATGAATGAATGCAAATTCAACTAAATTGCACAAAGATGAACATGTTCAGCTTTTTTACTGCAAAACGTGTATCTGGGATGATCTCCAAACTGCCTCACCATCTTTCATCACCCCGCAGTACTCTTCACACTCTGCCTTAGTGTAGAACTTGTTGGCATTGGGCTGACAGAAGTCCTGTTTGTAGGACACGCACAGTCCAGTGGACGGGTCGAAGACCCAGATAGCTGGTTGACCCGTGCAGGGCTGAGGAGCCATGGGAAGACGGCACACAGCTGGAGAATCAAGTAAGTTGAACCTCGATTAAATCCTCCTTCTTGGTCAAATACCAATGATATATTCCAAGCAGAATGTTATGTCTTCTCACCCTCTGTGCGGCATCTCTGCAGACACTCTCTCTCTGTCACAAAGTTGTTCTGATTGCCTAAACAGCCGCCGTACTTGAAGAGCTCGCAACTCGTTGAGGAAGAGTTGTAGAAGTAGCGATTAAACAACCCGAAACACGGTCCGATGTCTGGAGTGGCGTTACATGCCACTGTAAAGACAGACAGAGAGGGCGTGTGACTCCTTTAGATACTATAAAGGTACTAAAGTGATGTTTTAATGTAGCTCATCTCTCACTGGTTCCATTGAACAGTGGTGCTTCGATACCAGAGCCCTCTGTGTCGTCAAAAGTCAAAGAAGAGACAATATTTCTCCTCACCCGCTGCAACATGGAGGCAAAACTCAGTCAGCATCAGCAGAAAGGTTGCAAAGCAAACTGATTATGTACGTTTCTATGTCAAAATCATGATATTATCGATTTACCATGAAACCGCATGTTTTTAGATTTCAAAAAGTAAGCCTTTGCTAAGAGCACAGAGCATTTTGCCCCCCTAGAAAACAATATATCAGGTATTGTGAAGACCTTTTCAGTCATATTTTTCCCTAACCCGGTGGTTAAAATTTTGTATTACATGCACTTTACTAGTATTTTAAAGCTACTGAATACAAACAAATCATCAAAAACACATTATTTCTATATTTAGCAAATAGAAAATATTTTGGTTTTCCTAACTCGCATAGAAAATTAAATGCTGTCCAGTTTAAAGTCAAACAGTGATGGAAAAACATCTTATATGTTTTTTAATACAATGGATGTAAAGATCTGGTTTCAACCATATGATTCTTAGGGGTGGGCATTTATCTTATAATTTATAGTGATACATTTCTTATTATACAAAGATTTTGATTTGACGTTATCATGATAAATTCCAAGTAACATTAAAAAATCAAAAAGCTATTGTTGGCATTATCTTTACAATTTTTCACCACTGTTTAACAAATTTGATAATATAATTAAATGCACACATTGTAGGGATTTATATCCTAAAATATCCTAAAGAAGCTTATTATAAATTTTTCAAGAGGAGTATGTGTGCATTTATTGTTTCTATTGTTTCTCTGTTCTGCAGTCACCTAAAAAAAGAAATGAATAGTTCTTACTGTCACTTTTATCATTATTACAATAGTACCACAAAATATCGTGGTAAAACTTTAACTCCATGTTGCCCAATGGTTGTGGATGATTGGTTCTACCTTAGGCTCAGGCTGCGGCTCAGGCTGCGGCTCAGGCTGCGGCTCAGGCTGCGGCTCAGGCTGCGGCTCAGGCTGCGGCTCAGGCTGACTCGTCGGCTCGGCCACCTTCTCTCCAGGAACACAGTTGCCTGCACACAGAGAAAATGGAAACCTTTTTCATATCTGACTGAATCACTTATAGACAATGTATACAGATTTTAAAACAGTCTCTGCTGGGACAAGTACTATATGACGCATAAAATATTGTTTTTGTTATTTAGCATATGTTTGCATGCAAATGCGTTTGTTTACCTTTGTCCTTTCTAATGTAAATGGCGTCGTCACTCATTCCTTGCTCTCTGGCCAGAGTTTTAAAGTCCTCCAGGATTGTTGGTCTCACAGACCTTGTCCGACCTACAGAGAACATGACAAGTATTTTTTATTTTATTATTATTATTATTATTATTATTATTATTATTATTATTATTATTATTATTATTATTATTATTATTATTATTATTTTACCAAAATCATCACCTGCACTGTTATATAGCCCAGGCTGAAAGCTAAATTTTGTTCTCATCTAAAGAAAAAAATGTGGGATTTGTTTTCTCGCTGAACACTGACATTAAAGTTGATAATGTTATTAACAGAAATTTGGAATTTCTTTTAAAGCCTTTTAGATAGAAAAAAAATATTGTTTTGATTTTTGATGTAGTTTTAATTTTGGTTGTAATCTTGATATTACATCCATGTTTTTATGTATTGTTAAAAATGTACCTCAGGAAATCCACATCCTACGTCTGTTCACTTTTGCTCTTCATTAAAGAGTATTTGGTTAAGAATGTGTCAATAATTTCCATCATCTGTTTTCCAAAGGTGACTCTACAGGAGGTGAAAACTCACTGTAAAGCTTGAGTGAGATGCTCTTGTCTCCTGTTGATTTCTGCTTGCTCATAATAATAATGGCGTACTCGTTGTAGTTGGTGTGAACAACATAAGCATCCACATCGGCTCCCCACTCTGCAGAGAGGGAGAAAATGTCCAACAAGAGTTATTTCCTCAGGTGACCATCAGAGGACAATTACCAAATTAATAGAGAGTAAAAGTGAGACAACATACTTGCTACATGGTAGAAAAATCGTCCTGGTGTGGAGGTCAACTCATAATCCCCAGTTCTCTCTACACATGTTCCCCGTCTGCACAAAATACACTTTAATTCAAGTGATCAAATCAAATCAACTATTAGTAATCAAATTCCAAAATAGTACCATTCGTAATGCTTTCTAATGTCCCAACACAGAAACATCTGAGTGAGCCCAATTGCTGAATTTTGCTTAAATATTTTGCTTTAGTAAATTGTGGGATTTTAAGACTAATCTTTGATTATCAACTGTAGCATCTGTTTTTTTTAAATTATTGTTTTCCCCTTTTTTATTGCGACTTTATTCTTGAAAGTTAAGAGAGGGTTGACATGATGGTTTGTCCTGTGAAAAAAAGTTTCCATTTTTTTATCACTAAATCAAAGCAGTTTTTATCTGTATACTACCAAATAACATCAATCAGAAATGATGTTCAATATTGTTTTATTTCCAGAAGTACTCATCGAATGCAGGGTCGGCCATTAATTAATATTTTTGCAATTTGCTAATGGATTTAATCAATATCTCCTTCCACAACATTTTGAGGACATTCATGATTTTGATTTGGCCCAAAATGAAAGAAGTTTGACTGAGCGCCTCATTTAAAATGTAAAGCGGTGGTAAATTCATACGTTCTGCTGTCACTTCAATCATAAATTTAATTTGTGTTTCACCAGAAATTTCCAAGAATATTTCTGGTGAAACCAGGATATATTTCGGTATATTTCGACATCCAAAAAAAAACATTCGACTTGAGCCAAGATTGTTTCTTTTTTTTTTTTTTATACATCGACTATACTTGACTGTGTCCCATTTTGAACTTTTGAAAGCCTTGGCAAACATTGATTTTGGCCTTGATCATCAAGCAGATAAAATTCAAATGTTTTGCAATCTGTTAATTTGCATATGTGTTTTTCTTACTTCTTGTGACTTTAAATACAAATTTTTAATTCATAGAAGACATTGAAAAGTGAACAAATGATAAACATTTGCTGATTGATAAAATAAGCGATATTTTAGGACTCTCCTGTCCTTTAAGTCTGAAATATGACAGTATTTGTAATCCAACCTGAGATTAGTTCGGGTCATTTTGAGCTTTTCATCCGTACTGCCTTTCTGCAGCACCAGCTTGCCAATGGTCCGTTCTCCGCTGTAGCGCTGCATGTAGGGAGATGTACTCGCCTTCGCAATATCGTGCCATGTTCCCAAAAACTGTCATGAAGAGTTCACAGGATTGTCATTAAAAAAAGAAAAACATTGCGCATACAGAAAGTATAAAATCACACACTTAAGATATTTTTGAAAGATTTTTAAAATGCAACCAAACTGTAAAACATTATTTCAGCCTTTCAGCCTCTATCCTATGCATATTTTGTACTTTAAAAAAAGTTATGACATTTTTTATTTTAATGCCTTTATATACATATATAAAATACTCTTTAAGTATTATGAAGGCAAGAAACACTAAAACAAGAACTAATAGCTCTATATGTGCTTCCTTGCTTTTAACTTTAGTATTAAACTGTTTTATTTCTTGCAGTTATGCTCGATGATTCAAATAATCTTGCCAAACTTAAAAGGTTCTCCTCTCACCTTGCTCAGATCAAAGTTCTCTTGTGTGCTGTAAAGAGGATCTGGCAGAACAGGGAGTCCTTGGAGGGTCCCTATCCATCCCAACAACAGCAAAGAAACCAAAGCCACAGATTTTTGCATCTTGCCGAACTTTGTGTCCACTTTTGTCGAACCTTGTCCTGTAGGTGTGCAGCACAGTGACACCCCTGCTCCACTGCTGAGAACAGGACGGCACATTGAACTGTAAAGGACTCAGGATATAATCACTCCCACAGCCCAGCTTCCAAAAAACGCAAACAAGTAAAGGAGCAAAGTTCTGTCACTCTGTTTATCTCTGCTGTAGTTTGATTTATCACAAGGGGCAGCGAACCACTCAAACATTGGACTTCAGAGATGCTGCAGTACTGGCAGATCAATGTGTGCTATAATATGAGCAAAAAAGGAAACAAGGAAATTATGTTTATTTAACTGTTTGGGCATTTTATTAAATAAACAGGATCTAGGATTTCCATGCATGGTTAGACTTTGGTTTTGGGATGCAGAGAAACTTTGTTTTTTTATATATTTGACAGTACTGTCACATCTAGAGGCACAAATCTGGAAATTTTCTTATGTAATAGTTCCCACTTTTGGAAAAATGTTTGTAGAATACCACTATGCCTGCTTTTATTGAATCATTTAGGACAATTGCAAATAGACTAAAGTATGCAGATGCATTTTTAAATAAATGACAATACTTTTTTTTGCAGATTTTGTTTTACTGGTTTTAAAGTGATCAGAAGTTTGTTCATGAGTTGGCTTGTTGAGTTTTAATATATTGGGATTTCTACATTACGGAGTCATCTTTTAAGGTGAGGAAAGTTAATTTCCATTTGTCATAGCACCTCCTGCTGATCAGTAAGCGAACATACTGGTCATATCAGGTCAGTTGTGATCACTGCCTTTTGAAATCTTTACTTTGTCAAAGCTCCAATGTAACAACGCAAACTTATCACAACCCCTAAACCGTTTTGCATTTTATTATCATGCAACACCAAACTGGTTTATTGGGATTTTATGTATGCTAAACAACACAAAATAGTACATAAGTGTGAAGGGGAATGAAAAGGATTAAGAGTTTTCACATTTGTTAAATTCTGAAAAGTGTGGCATGCATTTTCTTGTCCCTGCTGATGAAAAACATCTACAGCACCATGCTGTCACCATCTGTCATTGTGGAGGTAGTGTGTTAGGAGTGAAGTGAAAGTTAATTTTCTGCCAAACGTAATAATATGAAGACTCTAAAGCTCAAGTTTGGCCTCAAATAACCAGAACTACTTCTTCCTCAATTCTGCTGTTTCCTACATGACTCATGTCAATCAGTAAACACTTCTTGCTATTTCCTCTTATCAGTGGCTTTTTTCTCACTACTCTTCCACCAAAGACAGGTTTGCAGAACGCATGATTATTGATAGATTCTGCACCCTGATCTTAAGCTTTCTGCAGCTCCCATATAGTGTGTACTTCGTTGCATCTAGTCTGGAATATTGTTTTCTGACCTAACCCAGTTTCACTCTGTCTGCTGTGATCCTTGGTCTTCATGATGCTGTTTGTTCCTTAACATGAGATCTTCACTGAACAGCTGGATTTATACGGCTAGCACTATTCATCTGCCAAAGTACGTTTAAAGCAGCACTACACTAACTACACCCCAACATGCTCAAACTCGGTAGCTCAACGTATGAAGTTGAAGTTCTACTCAACCAGCTCTTCAGAACAATGTGACATTGAGTTATATTACAAATATAAAAAGGTTCGGCAGGCAGATATCATACAAATAAATTGTTCTTTATTATTTTTCATCCTTAGTTCTGAAAATTAGAATTTTGACACATTATGATCATTTATGCACACTATTACTACTACAAAAAAATAATACTAGTATTAATAACAAAATAAAATACAATGCATTTTTTTAAAATCATTGTGTAATTGTGTTATGTCACAGACAAGGACTGCAAATTAATTTAGCGGCTTCAGCACAGTGGTATTGTTGACCACTCTGGTTCTTTCTAAATTAAAATTGGGAGAAAATCTAAAGTAAACAAAAGTGAACATGTATATTAAAAGATGCAAAAACATAAAGTTGGAGAGATTATGAGCTGCATCAGAAATCCAATCTAAGACAAGGCTTTTACTGTGTGGGTTGACCATTGTCCTTTTCCCTCTACTCATTTTCTGTTACCTCTTGCTGTTTGAATGAGTTATTTGTCACCTGGTCAGACATCACTTTGCTTTTTCTCTGTAGTAATATTCTGCTTGGAGATCTGAGGAACAAAAGCCTGAACACAAACACATTACCTGTTATTTATTATTATTCTTAAGGCGAATAGAGTCATGAGCTGGTTCATCATAGTGGGACACAGATACCTGATGGTTAGCAGTTTCCTCCATCATTTGTTTACCTGGAAAACAGTCACCTGGAAAGACAGGAAAAACATTTTAATCTCTTTAAAAGAAAACATTAATATTTTTCTATGAGAAAAATAAATACAGAAATAGAACAATGTACACAGAATATTTCCTTTTGAAAGTGCTTTAATAAATCTGAGACAATACTTCTAATCCTGTGAAAATGTAAAATCTTAAAATGGCCAGAATATAAAAAGACAGCTTGATAATTAATAAATCATGACTAGAAAATAATAATAAAAAAAAACATTTTCTTGCCAAAAAACTGAGTGTTTGAAAATAACCAGATATCAGAAGTACCTTTGTGTTGATTCATGATAGCAGCATCTTCACTCATTTCATGATGTCTAATGAGTGCTTTAAACTGATCAAGAACAGGAGGACTAACACTCATAGTTCGACCTGAGAAGGAGACATTTGCCATTATGTTACTCTTATATAGCAGATTATTTGAATGACAAATCCTCATGTTTCATTTTGTTTCTTTTTTAAGCCCAAGATGGCTGCTGTTTAGCTATCTCTCCTACTGATGAATCAGATGAGAGAAAAATGTTTGGATTTAGTTCTGGCTAATTTTTTAAAAATAAAATTAGAATGAAAAGGTAGGCATCATATTGAATACAGCACAAACCAAGCATATTCAAAGTCATGACGCTGACTGGACGAGTCAAAAACATTGATTTTACTTCAAGTTAAAAGAAACATGTCGATAAAGTGAAAAGTTTGTTTTAAACCTTAATCTCTGGTTTTAACTGTAGTTGTGATTTGGTTACTGAATCAACGATTTCTTTCTCCTGGTTACTCAGTCAGAGTCGGATTAGACTCTCTGTTGACTTACCATAAAGCTTAACTGCGGTGGTTTTATTTCCCGATGGTTGCTCTATGCTCAGCTGCAGCACCAGAGCGTACTCATCATAGTTTGTGTGAATCACGAAGGAATCAACATCGGCTCCAAATCCTGCAGAGAGGAATTTTCATTTGATATCTGAGGAACCCCTTCACAGATTTTCACAGAAAAAAGAAAGTACACCCTCTTTCAGGACTTTACATACTAGAAACAGCAAAACCTTGAGGTCTTTACCATATTATAAAATTGTTTAAATCATAAATGGACAAACCAAAAAAAAAATTAAAAAATGTTTTTTTTTTTTAAAAAAACAAGATAAAAAAAAAAAAAAAAAAAAAAAAAAAAGCCGTGTGTGAAAACTTAATGCACACTCACTGTTTACAGTGTATTTAGAAGGGAAAGTGGGTGTAACTACTGTATGAAACAAAGTTTTGGAGGTTTGCTGGTTTGGAGCATGAGCTGTGTGTTAACAAACTGACAGCAAAGATAGCCATTACTCTAACACAGCTGTCCATCTTCCCAGGAGAGGAAACCCCTGCAAGTTTACCCCAAGGTCAGATCATGCGTTGCTCAAAGTAAATGTAAAAATCCCAATCTGTACACTGTTGCATGCTCTACAGACCCCAGTTCTCAAGTTGTTTTCTAAAATGAACAGAGCAATTCAAATTAGGTTTGCAAAGCTGCATCAGAATGAACCATAAGACTTCTAGAACAATGTCCACAGGACAGGTAATACCAAAGGAAAGATTTGGCCATAAAGACCAATGTCATGCTCTCAATGCAGATTTGTCAGAAAAACTGCAAAACACAATGATGGTGGACAGATAAATCAGGTCTGTTTTGCAGAGACAGGACCAAAACACCTTGCAGCTGTTGAGTTGATCGAGATTTAATCAATATGCCAAAATGTTCCAGAGTCAAATGTGGTGAAACTGAGAAACCAACAGCACAAAGACCAGAGACACGGCAGCAAATCTGTAGAGAAAGTCTGACAAAGGAAACAATCAGGATGTTTGAAATGTACCAGTCAAAGTTCAGACCTAAGTCTGACTGAAATGCTAAATTACAGACTTCAAACAATAAAACATTGAAGCAAACCTCTGAAGGATCAAAATTCTTCCATAACAATGTAACTTATATAGTCTCACAAAACTAACTACAGAGAGTTACTGCCACTGAATGCGGCAGTATGCTATGTACAAACAACTTTATATCACAGATAGGATGTAGAGAAAGGTAGAAACATACTTGCAACATGGTGAAAGAATCGCCCTGGAGTGCTGGTCAAGCTGTAAACTGTCAAAGTCTCCCTACATGTGCCATTCCTGAAAGAAGAAACATGTTGTAGATCACACAAAAACTTACATCTTTTGCAGTTTACAACACATGAGAAACTGACTTTAAGGTGGTGGAAGTTATTGTAAAGTTATGCTGAGTAGGAACATGTGTCAGGTCTAGTGCCATAATGACAGGGTTTCTCTTCTTGCGCTGCATGTAGTGAGGACAAGTGGACAGCACAGCCATTTCATACCATCGTCCTGTAAACTGAAGAAAAAATGCACAGTCTATATCCAGCCATCTGCAGATCAACATAAACATTTTCACAGAGGAGCTTCTAAATGTTTTAGCATAAAGTTTTGCATAAACTGATGGCTAAAATGGGGGGAAAGAAGAACTGTTGTCTTAAACACTTACCTGCTCAAAATCAAAGTTCTCCATTGGTGTTTCTGGACTATTTTCCATCACTGGGTCCATCTGGTGGCCCCATATTGATCCAACAACCAGTAGAGGCACCAGAAACACAACTCTTTGCATCCTGAAAATCTGTTCCGAAAGTGAGAACTGGCCTTTTCAAAGCTAACCATCAGACTTTGCTTTTTGAATTCCCACCCCTTTGCTTTCAAAGATTGAGAGCGAAGGTCCGAGCATCACTTTATCTCTTTCTGAAGTTCTGTACATTCAACTGTTTGTTGTTCAGACTAATCAGAAATAAATCCCTGGACTTCGGAGTTTGAAACTCCCTGTAAACATGCAACCAATCAATATCTGTTAGGTTTTAACCGCTGGTTAGTGGGGAAAAGGCTGGTTTGCTGCTCCGAGAGGGTCTCCAAAGGACACTTAAAGGTTGTGTGTTGGGTAGCAACGCTTGAGCATATTTGAATCATATTCGTCCATCTTTATAGCGTTTGTACAAAAGTCTTCTGTTATACAGCAGTGACACATTCAAAAAAATTAATAATAAATCTGCTTCTGGTCTGTAAGCTAAATGATCTACATACAAAATAATCTATTGGTGGATGGACATTCCTAAGAGATTTATCAAGATTACGCTTTTTGGAAAGCTTAGTGAATTATATTGCATTATGCTTACAAGGGATAAATTATATACTTAATTAAAAAAAAGGTTAATGTTTTGATTGATAGTATAGCAATAGTATGATTTTTTTAGGTCTTGCCCTTCGTTATTGTTACAAAGGTGATCCTGCATTCCTTCATCTCTTCACGTTTAGTTTCTCGGTTTTTGTGTTCTGTTACTTTTATATTTATTTCTCTTAGATTACTGTCACGCTTTTCCCCTTTTGGTTTATTTGTTAATTAGGATCCTATTACCTGTTGCCATGACAATGGCTATTCTTCCTGGAGTCCGCATCGTGTAGAGCCTTTGAGTCCTGTTCAGCTGTTAATTACTCTCCTCTTTCAGTTTTTCAGCTTTCATTCTGTTCATCATCGCCTCTGATCAGTTCGTTTGGTTCCTTCATCATTTTCTTCCCCTACTTCACTATTTAAGTTTCTAATTTTTCAGTTTCTTTGTTCGATTCTTCCATTCCACGCCCTTTACTCTGTCCATGCTCCAGGTCCTGTTAACCTTTATGACCTGCAAATTTTCTTTGTTATTATTATAATACAGTAATTAAACCTCTACATGCACTTCTCAAATGGCTGTCATTTTGATCCTGCTTCACCATCACACAAGACAATATATCTGGATGTCTGGAATTAGAAATTAAGTATTTATTGTAATTCAATTTATTTAAGCCACAAATGCAAATTATCCTTCATAAGTAAGTACACATAAAAGAATAAAATAATTGTAAAATGTTTTTCCCCCTTAAATGTCTACTTCAGATTTGTTCAAAACTACTTCAGTTGATTCAAGGATTTTAACCCTTTAATTTCCACTTTAATTACTTTGGTGTTTTCCACTGAATAAATATGTGGGTGATGGGAGATTTGTTGGTAATTAAGATCTTGGTTATGTTAAAGATGAGCTACAAAATGGACTTGATTGTTTTAGTATATTTATGTAATGCAAGATGCTTCAACCGACACCTTTGTGGATAAAAATGCTCCATAGACTTCCATTTTTTTTTGACATATTACTGTAGTTGGAGTGTAAAAATATGCATTACATAATGTTGGCCTTTATTTTGAAATAGTGGTATTTGACAATTTGACTGTATTGCATCAGATTCAAATGTTTTCTAATTCTAGTACATTCTATGAAAATCTTGTATTCCATCCCACCTTACAACTATTTTTTTAAATAGAATATAACTAGCTTTTTATATTTCTTAAACAATGAATCTTTTAAATAATTAAGCTAATATTTAGGGGGTTTATTTCATAGCACTGCAACACAAAGGGCAATCCAAAGTGCTTCACAGGGAGAGTAAAGAAACCCGGATAAAAAACAAAACAAAACAAAAAACAAACTAAAACATAAAAAAGCACATAAAAGCTTAAAAACATTAGACAGAATGACATAAAAGAAAAAAAAAAAAATCAAAAATAATAAAATTTCAGTAAATGAAAAGAAAACAGAAAAATTGTAAAACAAAATCAACCCTTTGACCTTTGTAGGTAAGCTGCAGTAAACAAAGTTTTCAGTCCTGATGTAAAGTTTCTGCACATCTCAGATTTTCAGGCAGTTGCTTCTGGAGCTGAGGAGCATAAAATGTAGATACTTATGGATTCAAATCCTAAAACCGTTTCAAACATTTAGAAAAAAAAAGGGTTTGGGGGAATACAAGAAGATGTTATTCTTTTTTATTTAAACTGGACATCAAAAATGAAAGAGACTGAGAAAATAGACTTATATGTATTGATTGCATCTCTATTGCTGATATTAAGCAAAACATTGGAATAAATCCTTTCGGCTTCCTCTGAGCTAAAACCTAGAAGAGAAACAAAATTTAATTTAGCACAGAAATGTACAATATTTTCTTTGGTTTTGCCTGTTTTAGGTAACAAACAAGCATCTTACCTATTATCCAGATCCTGATGCTGGACAGTTCTCTGTTGATGAGACAATACAAACAAAACAATGATAAAGTTAACAGGACATTTCCACCCATTACTTAAGAAAACTTACTTAAATTATTGTACTTAAACTGCAGATATTTAGAGGATTTTTAATCAATAATTACCTGCTGGAGGAGGGGTCAGAATAGATGCTCTGGGGAAACCACGGGACAAAGCAAAGGCCTTAAACTTCTGCAGGACTTGTACTTTGGTTCTCGGTGAGCGACCTGTTCAAGCAGATGTAGGGGAGCTACATTTACCCAGCACAGGAGTTGAAAAAAAAAGTTCTAATTAAATCGTCTCTTTGGGTCTCACCGTAAAGCGCCACCTGTGTGTATTCTCTGTCAAAATTCTTGTATTTGAGAACCACAGCATACTCAGTGTAGTTTGTGTCCACAACAGTGACGTCCTTCACCGTGTTATGGCCTGAACAGAAAAACAACAATGAATTTCTTGAAAATGTCTTGAAAAATAAACCAAAAATTCCTTTTTTTTTGGTTTTGGTATGACTTATTAAATCTGAAAATATCATATGAATCTTTACACTATGATATATGTGATAGGAAAAGATTAAAAAAAATAAATCAAATGAAATATAAGGAAGAATGTAGACAAATTAAGCTATGTATTTGTAAACATTCAGTATTTAAAAATAATCCTAATATAAATTGTGTTTCTATTTGAATTTTGAAATTATACCACATTACACTGCTTCATTTTTTATTTTTTTTACTTTGTAGATTTTTATTGTGTGTTTGCTCATGTTCCTTAATCTGAGTCTGAGTCTAAAATGTTTCCCAGTCATATTGAAATATTTCTTTGAATGACCTCCTGTGGTTTTCAATGCATCTGAACAGCCTCCACAAAAACACACACTGGTCACTGCACTTTATGAATTTATTTGCTTAATCTCTGTACACATTTCAGTCTTTCCACACACGACTCTGGATTGTTTACTCAATAGGCTCATAGATTTACATCACGTATGACATTAAAGATTTTTTTTTGACTCATGCACGAGTAAGTGAAAGGAAATTTCTTGTTGATGTAACTAATAACTTATTGGCCAGAAAATCTGATTTGGATTGTTTTGATTCCATCAATCCCTCAATTTATTTGTCTCAGGATAAAATTAGGAACCACTTACGGGTGCTGAAGTAGATGAACTGTCCAGGCACGCTTGTCTTGTTATACAGGTAAAATTTAGGAATGCAGGCCACAGATCTGAAGCACAGAAAAAAACAATGAGATGTTTGTGCTGAATCTCAAGCAAGTTGTGAATCACACTATAAGTAAAATAACATGAGTTGAACTGAATTGTTTATCCACTTAACCAGTTATGCATGTTTTCTATCAGTTCTTATAATAATCTGTAATTGCTTGCAGTGGCTAATGTTATCTGCCCTTTATTATTTGACATATTTGGACTCACAGAGCTTCCCACATTGTGAGGCTGACGTTGCCACTGGGCAGTATTGAGACGATGCCCATGGAGATCTTCACTTTGTCTCTTAAAGGGATAAAGCCTGGAGAGTCATAGGCGAGCCCCACTCGGTACCATTTACCTGCAAACTTAATGCATATGAAAACATAAAAACTTTATGTGAATGCAAAACCAAACAAGTAGAGATCTGGGAGAAAAACAAAAACAAACTATATTAATCTATTTGATCTGGAAAACTGGTTTGAATTAGTGGTTTTCCATTGGAATAATACATCTTTTGCATATGTAAGTTAACAAATTCACAAAAGTTTGCTTCAAAGTCTGTACGACGTGTTAGAATAAACATATGATTTAATATAAAATATTTGCAACTTTCCTACATCGTGAAATCTCAGTTCAGAAATCTCACCTTCACCTAAAATCTTAGGTGATTTTAGGTGACGGTGGAAACCTTGGTCTTAAAGTGATTTATAGCTCATTCTTTCCACATATAATGCCAAGATCGCTGCCCTTTTATCTCTTGAGAGTTTTCCAAGAGGTACATGCAAAATCTGAAAACCTTAATAAAACATTTCAGTCCATGTTAATACCTTTTCATTAATACGTTTTGTCTTTATCTATTAGTTTTAAGTATTTACTTTATTTCACTTTTCACTGGGACACTGCTGGTGTAGAACAAATCAATCCAGGTTTTACTAATCTATATTTGGAGGCTTGTCTTCATCAATGATTCTAATTCATTTAAAATCCACTTTTTGTGTTTTTACAATTTTAGCAATTTAAATATTTTAATACAAAACTGTTTCACTGTGAAAAGTCCATGAAACATTTTGCAACTTGAAATGATCAAATGAAGTCCAGAGTCTATAAAAAAAGTGTGAAATAAACATTTAGTTTGCAACTAAACATACTTAAATATAAACTGATGTATTCCACTGTATAGTGCCCTTTTACTGGACATCACAATAGGCAAATAAAAATTTAAGATAACATTAAGATTTTTCTAAGCGCTCATGCCACCCCTTTACTGAATGGTGCCCTGGGTAGTGAGCCATCTAAAAACATCTGTAGAGGACGGCTAATGAACCATCATTTGATCCAGGTGTGTGGAACCAGGGAAAGGACTAAAACGTGCAGGACACCCCTGATGTAGGATATAAAATTTACACTTCTAACAATTATGTCTCATAATGTCTTTCTATACAGAAAGGTACTGATGGAAGTAGATTAATATTCACATTTACAGGTGAAGATTTAACCTCACACAACCTCAGTGACTCAGTTTGGTTCCTGACCAAACTGAGTCATGAACTTACATGGAGCTAATGAATTATGTGAATATTTAAAAACAGGCTACAAATGTTTACAAGATTATAAAAGTCTCAGTAGTTTGTAATTTCTCAAGTCACAAAGTAGCTCTCTGTCCTCAGGGGAGTGGAGTAGACACTTAGAGCACTGTTAAGTATTTAAGGAAGGATGGTGGCATAGACTGACTAAAAATAATGTAGATGAGCATCTTGAAGAGACGCGTTCTCAGTATAACAAGGTGCCTCTGAGCAAAGCTCATCATACACACTATCTTTTCATAGCTGTATTTTCTAAACAGATGGACAAACTCCCCACACCCATTAACATAGACATCATTTTTTATTACTTAATCTTGCGGGAAACTTATTAAAGACATACTTGACAGATCTGAAATAATCTAATGAAGGCAAACAAATACTGACACTTTTAAAACAATTTCCCTTTCTGCCACGTGGAATATCATCCTGCATCGCTCCACACCTGCTGTGTCACACATTAATCCTTATTAATAATAGCAGTTTGTTTGTGTCACCTATCAGTAGTTGTTCTTAAATCTGACAATACTCACATACTATAGTAGAAAACACAACCTCCTAAAGTACAAGTAAGATGTGAGTTTTACCTTTTCCAAGTTGAAATCCTTTTGTGGCTTCACTGAGTGTGCCATCGTCACACACATCATCACCATAGCGACAGAGAGCATGGTAGTCTTCATGGCTGTGGTAGGACACAAAGCTGCAAGATGAATATGCTGAAAACAAACAAAAAAGTTTGGAACAATTTATCAGGCCTAAGCCTACAGCAGAAGTCAACAGACAGACAGAGACTGGTAAAGGCTGGGTCGATATTTGGTTGGACTCCTGATCCGCCCACCTGGTCGTCAGCCAATGGAGGCAAAGGATCAGAGAACAGAAACAAGACTGTTGAAAATGTCTGGCTGCCTAACAGCCCCGACTTCTCAGAAACACACAGAGTCATGAATGTGGTTCACTTAAGTCAGCTGAGATTCAGGTGCTGTCCTCACAAGTCAGGACTGGATGGCGTTTCGCAACATTTACAGATGATGTTCCAGGAGGAACAAACCACAACCATCTGGACCTAAAACATCGCTGACTTAGTTCTACTTTTAGGCAGACTGACAAATAGTTCAGACAAAACACATGACCTGTGTGTCCCCATGGAAGGAGAATACCCCTCTCTTTAGTAGTGAATTTATTAGAAAGAGGATTTTTTAAATTATTATTTTAGGTAAATATGACATCTACTGTTGAAGGGGAGAAATTGGTATTAAATCTCTAAAAAAACAGAGAAAGAGGAAACAAACCAAAATCTCTAACATGAAGAGAAAGGTCACAATCAGACTACATAACAGAGGGACAAAAATCTTACAAAGAACTGGAAATAATATTTAAGATTGGGTTAGGATAAATATTTTATATTAATTAGATCTTATTGGTTCCATTAGCTTTGTGAAAAAAAGGAAAATATGGCTTTGAATTGGACCTCAAATATATAAACATAAAATGTTTTTGAAAACAATATATGTGGTTTGTTGTTCCTGTGTGGAACAACAAACCACGAGTTCAATATGGTTTTAAAGGTTTACACAAACACACCCGTCATGACATGAATGTTGTAATCATTTCAAGTTTGGTATGTTTTTATTAAACTATTATGTTGCAGAAAACATCTTTTTAAATTACATTTCAAAGAGAAGAATTTGAGGCAAATTCATATTCATCTTGCAGCTTTGTGATGGTGACACATCAGGCCCGATTCTGGATGACTGATCATTTTTGCTCTTCTTGGCCAAATTGGTTGATTTCCTGTCAGATTTTTTTTAATGGAAGATAAATGACCAAGTTTCAACGTTAGCCAGCCCCACCAGAGGATGCTTGAAAAAAGTTGGAGGGTTCTTTGCTTTGAAAGCCTCATTTTAACTCAGCACATCTGACAGTAGAGTCTGAAGTTAAATTAATAAATTTGGACAAATAATACTTCAACTGCTGGTCGTAAAAATGTTTATCAGAAAGGCCATTGAGCCCACAGTTAATTAATGACCAAATAAAAAACAAACAGAACCAGAGTCAAAGTGAACAATGTAAATAGTTTTATTAAGAATTATTTTCCCATTTGCAGCACTGTATCTATCTCCCTTTCCTTTAGGGGAAAGGGAGATAGATACCCCTGACCCTTTCCCTACAGTATGTGCACAACTAGCCATGTGGGGGTAAGAGAGAAACTGTTTGTGTGTGTGTGTGTGTGTGTGTGTGTCTCACACACCTCTCACTCCTCGTCTACACACTCTGCACAGGTTGAGAACTGCTGCAGTGCAACAACACAGTAAAATAAAAGCAACAGAAACATAGAGGCAGATTTACTAACACCATAATGAACAGGAAATTGTTTTTGCAAAAAGCAGGGTGAGACATAGAGGCCACAGATGCATCATAAAACATGTTTCATCAGCAAAGTTTAATTCAACTTTATTGCATCCAACTTAATAGTGAATCCACAGAGACTCTAGTAATCTTGATCAATTAGTTTATATTGGAAATTGTTTCTTTTGAGGCTTTCTAACATTTTATAACTTACAAAGTTAGGGTTTAATTGACTGAAGTTCCTATGTAGGACTGAAAACTTAAGAGTTAAATCTTTTTGCTGTGTTATATAAAACATGAAACTAATGGGAAAATAAAATGTAACCTTAGAAATTTAGATGTAGTTGTCAAACCCAAAACTCTCAGGAAAATTTGAACAATAAAGTTTATTTTGTAAGATTTATTTTTACCAATTAAATTTATATTAATTGTAGTGTTAAGGAAACGCCGCATCTCTAAGTTCCATAGGTATTTTTCCAACACGGAGATGGCAAATCAAACAGACTGTAATTATTTTCTTATCCTTCCTTGTGCATCTCAGAAGTGGGATAAAATTTAAACCGCTCACTCGATTGTCATCCAAGCATAAATTCCCTTTTAGACCACAATCACAGAGTCATGATTTCACACAAAAACAAACAAGCAGTGGATCAAAGAATAATTGACTGGCATCCAAAAATAAAATAATTTAAGCTAATTTTAATATATATATATATATAAAAAATGACAACATCTTCTTCAGAGTGCAGTGCTCTGGGGCTGTTTAATCACTCGCCCCCTGGTGGTATGAATTGACAAATGCAACCGCCACCAATCAGAAGCATCATAACAGCCAAACCTTTGACACACAAATTACACTTCCCCTCACAACAACAAATCAGTCATTTGTTCATTTTTCACCCCCAAACACATTCATGTGAACATTTTACACTCATCATTAAAGAATAAATTCAGAAGTGAAAGAGATAAAGGAGGCTGGAACGAAGCTGGACCTCGTGAATGCCTCTGTTGGACTTTTCCCCTCAAATGATGAGGAAACAATGGGTGAAAACAATGACAGAAGATTTCCTATGTCAGTAAATGCAATGTATGAACCAAGAAAACATGCTTCAATGCATGCAGCATCCTGAAAACATTAACAATATCCTGCTTTGGTGTACTGCAGGATGCAATGTAAGGTCAAGAGTTACAGAGCAACAGCAGAAAACTCAAATGAGCAAAAGAAAGTTTCTTGAAATTAATTCTTAGGGGAAGCAGAAATCATGAACAAGCCAATCATATCCGGGATGATTTTTAATCAACGTCTGAAACAACACGAGTTCAACTGGGACAGAGTAGACAGAAAACAAGGCATGGCTATTAGAAGGTTGGATGGTAAATGAACACGGCCTACCTTGAACTTATTCCTAAATTCAAGGTAGGAATAAAATCTTAAGGAGTGTATTAGGAGATAAATTCTTCCTGCTCCTACCCACTTGGTTTTTGCAGATCTTAAGGAAATCTCATGATCCTATGTAGTCAAGTTGTTATGATGGAGAACAGACTGAAGCTGAAGTAAGAAAGAAATGCTGAAAAGTCAGATTAAGATGAGGGCCAGGGCCTGTGTGTCTGAACTCGCAGTAAGGCACAGTGCTCTGCACATGGTCCGTGATGCTCGTTCATTCCTGAAAGCGATGGATATCAACATTAACTAGAAAGAACCGTTCTGGTCAGAAGTTTACATACAATCACCATGGGATCAAATTACATTACTTTTAATGTATTTTTATTTGAACTGTTCTGTTGTTGTTTAATAATTTTTAGAAACAAGAATTAGATTCAAATGTCACCAGTTCAAAATTTCACAGATTCAAATATATGCTTATTGCTGCCATCAGCAAACTTCTGGCAGTTTGTTGATGGCACTGTTATACTCAATGAAGTCCAACTTTTAAACATCTACATTTGATAATCTGTGAGCCAGACCTTAATTATTTTTTCTAAGCATGATACTGCCACCACCATGCCTTCCCCTACTCCAAACCTAAGCCTTCTAGAAAATGTATAAACAAAGCTTAAAAATTGGGTCAATTCCAGTAACCAAACAATTTAAATGAAATGTGGTCAAATATTCAGTCTGAATGATGCCAGAATCTTGTTGATGGTTACAGAAAGTGTGTGATTAAGCTGAAAATCGCAAAGGGCTATGTAACCAAATATTAATGGAGTTACATGAATGTGTACAGCTATATCTTTGACTCTGTGCTGATTAGACAATCCACCATAAAGTCAACTATTTGCACACCCAATGCTTGTTCATTCAAGTTGTATGTTGCATAACCATTCCAAACTTGAAAATGAGTAGCTTAGATAAATAATAAAAATCCCCAAATTAAACATAGTGAACATAAGTAAACTTCTGACTTCTCTTCTCCTGTTTCAGCTCCTGTTCAATTCTTTCCCGTTAGGTTTTGAACATTTTTTTTTGGTCAATCAGCTCTGGACGTTGCAGAATCTCCCTCTTAAGCACTCAGTAGGAAATCCTTCTGAACACAAACAAAACAAACCAACGTATGCACACACACACACACACACACACACACACACACACACACACACACACACACCCATCCCAAGATGAGCAAAGTCTACCTATTCAGACAAAACCTGCACAATTTGGCCACATAACCATGAGAGTTCAACATGCAAACCAGAAAAAAATGCGTTATTTAGCCCAGGGTTGACTTTATGCTGTTGCTTTACTTTGTGTTCCAGCAGCCAATATAAAATGGGTTCAACAGCTTTGCTTTGATGAACTGCCAATGTAAGATGGATTTGCATGGACATACATCATAAAAAAAGGACAAAATACAAGTTCTATAATCTAAAATATGTAAACATCAACTTAAAATATTTGGTATGTTGCTGACATATTTTAATAAATAAATAAAAACAAAGTTCTGATGGCTTGCAGCTGATTATTGCACTGCAGATGCTGGAGAGTTATTGCACATTAAAGCTGCAACCACTGGTCTTATTTAACATGGGTGTCCTTTCCAGCTGCTCTTAAATTGTTCCCTTTTAGTAGAAATGCACGGATCCTTTGGAGAGCAACAAGATCGGAATGACTAATGTTTCAGATAATCTGAATTTCAGATGGTGTGGGAGATTATGGTTCGTCACTTTCTGGCTAGTTGTGCAGGTTAAGTCAAAAGCAGAGGTGCCATCTTTCACAAGATAATCTCACTATAACATAACATGATAACATGAACAGAGATAACTTAGGTGCACAAAGGTCCCTTCGTTGTTCCGCACATTTTATATGCGGGACTGGTTTCACAGTTCTCTTCAGTGTCCTTTTAAGTTTGTGTTAAATCTGTATTTGCAAGTTGTTGCATTCTAGATTCCAGGCAGCCTGTGTGCCTTATTTCTTGCTGGGAAAGCATGTTGGTAAGGGGTCTTCAAGGTCGGTGTTACAATGAAAGGATGTTTGAAGTTCCAGAAAGAACCTGGGTTCTGTGGTTGGTGCCTCTCTTTTTGTCTGCTGAGGTAGCGAGAGGGGTTGCCGGGGAGATTTCAGCCGGGATGGAGGGAGCAGAGCATATCCTTTTGAGCGTGCTGTCCATATATCTTTTTTTGTTTTGTTTTTTTAGAACTTTAATGAGCAAAGTAGGTTTGAGCATATGTGTGTGTGCACTGGCCTTTGGAAGCGTATGGCTCTTACATTAGCATCCATGTATATGTTCTGCTAACCTGGGCAGGCAATGTTGTCCTTTTCTCTTTATTGAAATATGTCTGCATGTCAGTGTGTGCACAAGTTGATGTAGTGGTCTGTCAGGCCGTCACAATTTGTGCTTCCCCGACACTATGGAGCGGTAAAGCTCTTCGTCCAGCTGAACATAGCGCCCTCTGCTGGAATCCAGGAAGAACAGTTTGTCTGACACAGCAGTGGGATTAAAACCATCATGACGCAACTCTGTCTTCTGGAATTTAAACGTTCCTGGAAGAGAGAGACAAAGGAAAAGTCTGTGGTTGTTCAAATATAAATTTAGATATTATTTGTTTAAATCAGTCTAGGCTATTTTTGTTTATTATTATTATTTTGTTTTTCTTTCATGGTTTATGCACATTATTCAAGTCCAAATTCAAGACTAAAATTTTCTGAATTTTGTGGAGTTATGTTAGATATTTTTATCAATGTTTGAGATGAAACAAAAAACCTGCCGAAACCAAAGTAGTTCAGAATTACAGGAGTGATGAATGAAAGGAGGACTGCAACAAAGTAAGGAAGTGAAGAAAGTAAGAAGGAAAAAAGGGACTAAAGACAAAAGATATGAGTGAAGACACTGTATCAAGGAAAGGAGGAGGAGGGCAATAAAGAAATAGAAAAGAAGGAAAAAATAAAAAATTAAAGTAAGGGAGGGGGAAAGGAACCATCAAGTGAAGTGAAGTTCTTTCATTTCCTATTTCTCTCCCTTCCTTCCTTGTTTGTTTCATTCCAACTTTCATTCTTTCCTTGACATTATACAAAAAAATGCTGAAAAGGTTTATGCCTACCAATTCTCCGCAGAACAAAACTATCTAGCTTTTCTTAATTTTTTTTCTAAGAAACATTAATTTAAATATTAGTGGAGAGTGCATATAATTGAGCATGTGTGCATAGTTTGAACCTGTGTGGTGTAGAGGAAATCCATAATGAATTCAAATGTGCATTATTTTTAAAGTTCAGTTGACCTGTTTATTGTGTAATATTTCCCCTCTGAAAATTGAATCTTTCATATTATTCATTGAAGACCCAAATATAATATGGCTCTTGTCCAACGGCCGCTGGAGGTAGACCACGGTGAACTCAGCAGGTTTAGATAACAGACAGATGAAGATACCGATGACCCTATTGCCCAAAATGGCGCATGTACGCTTCACCTACACAGCACAAGGATCCTTTAGAAAATAAAATGAGCAAATAAATACCTGTCTTGTTCACTTCTGGAAGAAAGCGAAGAAACACAGGTCTGGCATATGGAGGGAGAACTTTCTCCATGTCCTTAAACAACTTCTCCAGGTCGGTGGATTGGGACGGATCAGCGACGGCTGCCATTCCAGCCTTTCCCTCTGCTCCTGTGCACACAGAATCAGACATACAAGATGATTAGCTACTGTAGAGATTTAGATTCAGAAGCAACCAAAACCCTTTTTAAAATTTTCAACCAGTACCAAACTAATCATCTCTTGGTCATACCTTAATGGAGAATATATCTCCATTTTTACATCCATCTGGACATTTTCTGTACCTGCATTGTCTATGTTGGAGCTGGACAGCTGGAGTCAATACTATTAATCCATTAAAACAATAGAGGAAAGAACCAGCCATGCTCATCCTCCTCCTTCAAATCTGCTCATCCGATACTCATCCTGAGAACATTCTTGATGTAAGGCAATGCAGAAAAATTTAATAGTTCATTTGCTAACCTTCCTGTTCAACACTACTGATATCCTGTGCTCATAACTTATCCCATACCCAGTTGTAGCCCATACAATCTCAATAAAATACATTCAGGTTTGTGGGTCTTTGTACTGATTTCATTTTGGCACAAGTAACAAATTAAGAGACATGTTAGACATTTTCTTAAGACCTTACCCTATAATGTCGACGGTATTCCTTGAACATGAAACATACAGTATGAACAAAAGCCAAGCGAAAATGTTTACCTGGGATTTCTACTCCATAAACAACCACATCTTTCATCTCAAGCAGCCTGCTTAAGGTTCCTTCCACCTCGGTCGTTGAGACGTTCTCTCCTTTCCACCGGAAAGTGTCTCCTGTTCGGTCCTTGAAGTACATATGGCCGTACTTATCCATGATCAGAACATCACCTGTTTGGAGGATTTAATAACCATTTATTCAAATAAGGTACTTTAAACATTATAGTACAATAATATGTGCTGGAGGGGGATTCTAACCAGAAAGATAGGCGCTATCGCCCTTCTTGAAGACACTATTAGCGATCTTCTTGCTCGTTGCCGTTTCGTTAACGTAGCCATCAAACCTTCGAAGGGGGTCGTTCTGAATGATCTTCCCAACTAGCTGGCCAGGCTCGCCTTGAATAAGAGAAAAACCAGATTACTTTATATTCGCTGGCATTTTTGGTGAATATTTGTTCATAATTTCAGGGTTTTGCTACATTACAGTAAGAAACTATTCATGTGTGAAGAAGAAATGAACTTCCAAAACATTGTTATGGATAGGGCTGCAACTAACAATTATTGTGGAAATTGATTATGCTAAATAATAAGATAAAAAATTAAAAAAACACTGGCATATTCTGCAAATTTTTAACTCTTTTAATAAAATAGTAGAAATACTTAAAAGTACAAAACAAACAATTCAAATCCTTTTAATCCTGCTGAGTGTGTTATTCTTTCAGCAAATGACCTTTTTTAGAGTTTGTATATGCCATTTAAAAATAAAATCAATCATTAAATTAGTTGACAGTTATATTAACAATCGATTCATCTCATTAATTATTTAAGATGCATTATTGGGTCGGTTCATATATTCATTAATAATCCAGTTTTCATTATTAACTATTTTGTATGCGAATATACATCTCTATCTACAGTTCCTTAAAACAACAACAAAAGGACTGCAATTTTTCATTTATGACTCACAAAAGTAAAAACCCACCAGGTTTACAAGGAATGCAGACACCATCAGGTCCTCGTATGAGCTCCATGGTCTCTTCATCAACCCTCACCAGCCTGATGGGATAGATGAAGGGCAGAATCTGGCTGTTAAAGCCACATGCGCCAACCTAGACGGCAAACAAAGGTGTTATTACTAATAATACTTCCAGGGTGGCCAAGAGATTAAAAAATACATATGTACAGCGGAAGTTGCTATGTTAAACGTATGATCGCTGACACTAAGAGACAAATTTACGGGAATTAAAAAAGGCCAGGCTGGTTCATTTTTGCAGTGTATGTAGATCTGGGAGGAAGGAATGTGGTGGCAGTGGTAGCAGCGATTCCACTTCATGTAAATTCTCTAGTGTGCAGCTGTGCGGCTTAGTCATCTGAGAATCTGAAGATAGACTGGCCATACAGGACTCATGCCAAGGCTCCAAACTAATCATGCTGACACTGTTATTAAGCAGGTGCAATTAACAATCCATTCCCATCATGCAGATAAATACCAAGTCACACTCAGGCCTTGGCACCCAGTTGTAGTATGACTCCTAGCTTTGGAATAGTGTCCAGATCTTCACATTGTGCACAGACTCAGCAGTGCTGTGTGCTGGGAGACTAAAGTGAGTTGGGAGTTTTTCAGGCTCCAGTTGACATGCTAGGATTTCACATAGCTTAGTGTCATATTTAGTTAAAAGGAGGAGGAACAACCAGGAGCGGCAAAACAAAATAGGCTGTAGTTTACAGACTCTATGTTTTTCTATTATAGAACAGTCACAGAATAACTTATGAAAAACTTCAGGGTTTAGAACTTAGATGTGATTGGCTTCACATAATCAATAAAAGGCCCACATGTGGCTGATAAGCTGATAAATATGCAATTTTTTTTTCTCCACCACAGCAAGGCTAAAACCTATGGTGCATGTGATGAAACCTCTGTATTATTAATACGACTCCTCTGCATGTTGTGAGGAAACATGTTGTGCAGACAGGATTCTTTGTGGTGATAGCACTGAGGTTAAGACAGCCTAGAAAGAAAGGAGTACAAAGAGCATAGCAGCCTTATCTTTGCCTTCACAGTGAAGTCAGGTTTGTCAAATTTGCTGTGATTCAGCAACGTTCAAAAGATTATAGAGGTCCAAGGGGGTTCTTTAACCTGGTGCAAAGGTGGCCTGACAATGCTGTAGACACAAGAGATCTGCAACAACTGATGTGCTGCTTTCTTAGAGGAGTATTTAATTACACTATTTTACAAATCAATTTTGGTTTTGCACATTTCATTCCCTTTGTATTTCAGAGTTATTTCAGAGTCCTTGCAGTCTTTATTTTATGTTATTTTCACTAAAGAATTCTCACTGCTTCTTAGCAGGTTGTGTTCCCACCTGGTTTCCAAAGTTGCCCACGCTGCAGTTGCACTCTGTTGCTCCGTAAAACTCTGCAATTTGTGGGATATTGTAGCGCTTCATGAATTCCTCCCATATGGATTGCCGCAGGCCGTTCCCCAGCGCCATGCGAACCCGATGCTGACGTTCAGAGTCTCGAACTGGTTGGTTTAGTAGATATCGACAAATCTCTCCGATGTACTGCACAATCTTGTTGAATGTGGAAATGGGAACAGAAATGATTCCAATGATTAATAGCAATTCAATTAAGTTGACAAAAGGCTGTTCAAATATTTTGAGGAATATTTTCAAGAAATAACAGAGTGACTCATGGTAGGAACTTGTGAATGAAATTAGTCTTACAGTGCAGTTATATTTGACACAGTCATCCCAGAAACGAGACGCAGAGAACTTCTTTCTGATGACCACAGTCATTCCATGTATTAGGCACTGTCCCACTCCCACAATGTTCCCTAAGTAAGAAGAATATGAAGAATCACACCGTCAGTCTTTTTGTACGAGGTCATCAAAAAATGGAAAAGCTGAAATAGTAGATGCAGCTTAAATGAACATTAAAATTAGTTTAATTTTGTTTTTCTTCTTGGACATTTGAAACACACATTGTGTTGAAAACAACATGATGCCCAGACTCTTCAGAGGAAGTGCTGTAGGTGGGTCAAACTAATTTGGCTTTGTTTGTACAAGGACTCAAACCAACATGGATGTGACGTTTCTACAACTGTAACCCAATCCACAACCGACGACTGCAGCTCTCCCTCATTTAGCTTGATTTGCATTTGAGGCGGAGTGAAAATCTACTTGTAAATCCTTCTTCCCATTAGCCTCAATGTGAGAGACTGGCTCGACATGTTTTTGTTTTCACCGTTTGTTTAAATCGTTTTTGTACAGTAGGAAATTGAGCCAAAACCGAAGTAAAAGAAGTAAACTTACTCACGAACAGATGAAGTGCAAAGCCAAATTGGTTTTAAACAAACATACCTGCAGAGTGATAGAGCGGGAGACAGTCATAGAGGACATCATCTGGTGTCATCTTAAAGCCGTAGTATACCAAAGCAGCCATGCGGTAGTATCTGAAAACAAGATTGGAGTTAAATATCAGTCAAATCAGTGCAAATTTGAAAATGCAGCAAGCTTTACTTTATCTCTGTCTCCTTCTGTCCTAAGATTATTTGAACTATACACAACATGGATCTAAAAAGAACAGCTGCAGTTCCTGTGTGTCTGTCTGTTGGCCAAACGCCAGCTTCCTACCTGCTGTGCACAACAATGGCAGCTTTAGGCATCCCTGTGGTTCCTGATGTGTAGATATAAAACAGCCGATCTAAAACAGAAAACACAGAAACAGAAGATAATATCAGGTTGATATTGTGCAAATGTGATAAATGTCTAAGAATTTTTCTTCAGCTAAATTTGAACTTCTGAATATATATACATGCACGGTGTTACACCTTAGTGTTGAACCTTTTCTAAAAGGAGTTACTCACTTACTCTTGATCAGAGCAGAGATGGAATTGAGCAGTGTATCATAGTAAGCCCTATCCTCATAGTCTGATCTTATAACCTGAAATCTTACACTCAAGACTTGAAGAAAACAAAGCAGAATAATTTCAAAAAGACTTTTATAGATCTGAAACAAAGTCAGAGTGAAGAATTGTTGTGGCTCCGTGTGAGTAAAGGTCAGGTGGAAACGTTACGTCCTCTCTTGAATTGTTTGGTAGACAGAAATTCTTTGTGTCAGGTACTTTATGTGAGAACCAGAATAAGCAACTAGAGAGAAGTTTCTATTTAAATGTAATGTTTATATAAAGCTTTGCAATAGTAACCATACCATTTGTGTATAAATGCATAGATACATTTATACACAAATGGACTATTTATTCATTCGGTGGCTTTTGAAAGCAATTAGAATCACTACATTCAAAATTTTTTGGTTTCAAAGTGCCAGGGGGATGACAACAAAAGTACACCACAGTTTTTTATATTTTTTTTACTTTCTCACTCAGCTCTAGTCATATAGGACCAAAATGGAACTATTTGATGAACGCTACATGTACCAGAAATCTAACACTGCATTTCTCTCTGAGGCTGATACTACTGTATGTGTGCATGCATTTTGTGATATTTGCGAGTCCCACTCTGGACAGCCACAGGTTGGCTAACTTGTCTGTCATGCCACCTCGGGCTCCAAAAGTATATGTTTGCTGAAATAAAGTCATTTACATCCAACGCCTCTAACTAATTGCAGCTTCACTGTTTTGTCTACCTCTCATTTGCATACAAGCAACAGTGCTGCAACGTTTTCCATGTTTTCCAAAATTAAAAAGTTTGTATGATAAACTTGTACCTTATCATGCTGAAATGTTTGGAATCAGAAACATAAGATACATCTGAACAAAGTGAATTATCAAAACAACTCCCAACAATGTAACAAAAGGCAGTTTGTATAAACTTTGTCGTAGGTGAAGTCAATCCGGCTGACATTGCGTGTTCACCTGTAAAGCAGCGATCTGGCCGTTGAGGCAGGCGAGACGAGGCGCCATCCAGCAGGGGCTCCAGGCACTCTGTTCCCTGCGGTACTCGTTTGGGGTCCCAGTCTCCAGAGCAAAACATCAGAATCGCCTTCCTCATCAAACTGTGGACCTCTGACACCGCTGCAAAAGAAAGAGAGAGAAAAAAAAATGCCTTTAAGTATTGTGGGATAATTATCATAATTGAATTAATGATGCAGGGAGAACACATGATATGAGGTCAAAGAAGGTTAAAAAATAAGCCCATAGCAACTCAACCAAAAAAACAGGAGAAAGTACCGGGTAACAATGAGTGTGAAACTGAAATGTCTCAATGGTTTTTTAATACTGAATAAACAGAAAGTGTGTAAGTGAAGCTTTATGTCCTTCTGGCTCAGTGCTGATGCTGTAAGCATGATGTTTGGCTGCACCATAAAAAAGCTGCAGTTCCAATTACTTAAAGGCATTAAGCACATCACAGGATGAAGAACCAATACAGAGAGAGCTTCATCAATCTCTGAATGTACACTTCCACTCTCTCTATAGATGTTGAGGTCAAGGTTTTGTTCCCTGATGGAGCATAGATCCAGGAGTAAAACAGATCCCAAATGAATGTTACATTGCATGTTCATGTAATATGCTAAAGAAGGCAAGTCTATTAAGACATGGTTGATTAGTAGATAGCAGATAATTAATGCAATTTTAATTCCACGCGCATGACCTTTTAATAACTCATCTAACGAGTGAGTCAGGCAATGCTTCTGCTGAGTGACTTTTCCTTTTTAGCTGTTTTAAACTGGTAGAAAAAGTCACATTGAAATACATAATGTGCTGCATGTGTGCACATAAGCTTAGATTAAAAACAAAGGGAATGTTGAATATGTCTGACCTTTAGTAAAAATCTATAAGAGTTGAACATTGTTCAACACATTTCTGTCACCATCAGTTGCTGATTATCACTCATCAGGTGTTATTCTTGTCAGACCTTGAATGCCACACATTGGCTATAAAGACAGCTCCACTGATACTGTTACTCAAATAACCATGTATCTTTTATGACCTCAGCTGCTTTCCCCCTGCACTCACCTCTCTCATTACAAAGGAAGAAGAACAGCACCCATCAGCATAAATCAGTACTGTGCACGCAGGAGGCTTAAGGTGGCTGTAGAACATGAGCTCTTCCCTTTATCTTACCATCAGAAAGCTCTGAACCAAACACCACAGCCTTGGCATTGGAGATGGTAACACAGTGGACCAGAGCATCTAGTCTCAAGTTGAAGTTGATGAGAGCAGCTTCAACTCCGATTTTAGCCATTCCCAGCCAGAGGCCCACATACTGGGATCTGTTCTCCATGAAAAGGGCCACCACATCGCCTTCCTAAAAGTGGGAACAACAAAAAACGCACGTGCCGTCAACCTACAGTATACACACCACTTTCGTTTTTCACATTTTATCACGTTACAACCATTAATTTCAATGTAGTTCTAAAAAAACAAAAAAACACAAAGTAGCACACCTAAGACAGAAAGAAATTCTATATGGCTTTCAATTTTTTTCTACAAATAAGAATCTGAAAAGTCCAGCCTTTCCTTGCTGAATAGCACCCCCACAACATGATACTGCCACCACCAGTTCAGAAAAGTGTGGCATGCACTTGTACTCATTCCTTCCACTTTGATGCTCCCAATTAAATTCCAGTGAAACAAATTTCCTCCAAAAGTTACCTTGTGAGGAAATAGAATCAGTTTGTGTAGAATTAAAAATTAAATTGTGATATTGATTGCGATGAACCAGTTTTTTTTCCCATCACTTTCCATCGATGTCTCTCTTTCAGGACTATTGCCCAGTTGTTTAGAATCAAAATTTACAAACAATTGGGCAATTATACTATTAGAAAGCTGATTTTAAATGCAGGGCACCTAAAACAGAAGAGCTAACTAAGTAAATAGTTTATCCAGGCAGACCTTTGTGATCGTGAAAATGCTCTGGACAGAACTTTCCAGCCTAACATGTCACCCTAAAAAGATGTTGGCAGTATGATGCAGTGGGGATGCTTTTCTTTTGAAGAACAGGCAACTCTTCTCAACTTTTTCATGACGAAAATTATGAACGCCATGCCTCGGTTTCCTTCTGCCTTATGAATACATATGACTTTGTGTTGACAGTACAATAACAGAAATACACACTGTAAATTGAGGTTTGTGGTTATAATGTGACAAAAAAAATTGTCCATTTTTAAAAATGAAAGATGAGAAAACAAGTTTTACAAATTATTTCTAATTCAATCTTTTTTTTTTTTTTTACCTTAAAGCCACGATCCAGCAGCAGGTTGGCCACTCGGTTGGAGTATTCATCCAACTGTCGGAAAGTCCACCTCTCTCCAGTCCCCTCAAAGATGAGAGCAGTTTTGTCGCCATGGCGCTGCACAGTTTCCGCAAAGATCTTAGGAAGAGTGTTCTTCTCTCTGACATGTCGCTTGACGTTCAGCTTCACGCGCAGTAGCACATAGGCCGCACTTTAGGAGAAAAATACAACACACCTTAGAGTTACAGGTTTAGAACTGATTTTATTATACTACAAAGATAAAAGTCCTTCTTCTGCAAAAGAATCCTGACCTACACATAATATTTAACAAGAAATGTCAACGTTGCTAAGTTTTAAATTATCAAAATTTATATTTTTAAGGACAACCTTTAAGTAATGGCTGGGAGTTTTATGAAACATGACTCATTTGCTGGGAAGCATTACAAACCATACATTTATATTAGGTATACTTAGAAGGTACAAATATACCTTTAAGATTTTGTTCATATATAATTGGATCCATTATCGACATACATGCAAGTCATAGCAGGAGAAGTAAAATATTGTAATAAGCATATCCAGGGGGCAAAGTCTGACTAAATAGTAATTCTCAGTACTCTGTATTTATTACACAGAGATACAAGCAGAAGCCATGGCTGAGTGAGGTAAATAATTACAGAAACCTCATAAAAACCAACAAGCCAAGCAATTTCATGGCTGTACTGTGATCTTGTTGGAAATGATTATCATTGCATGAGAGATTACTTTTATACTTGTTAAGATAAACGCAGTTTACTGTAGTTCAGACATCTGATTTTCACTCACATCACTACTGGGATTCTCTCTATTGCAAAAGAAGAAAACTAATAGTAGTAGTAAGCTGTTTAGTGTAGCCTTTTTAAGCAAATTTTCTACTGTTAATGCAAAGTTTAGGATAACACATAAAGACACCACATACATTTTAGTCATACACTGTAGCAAACCACTATTTGTCACTCTGTGCACATGTGAACAAAATACCAATGGCTTGTCAAACTACATCACACAATACCATCCAATGAGTCACAGTGGAAATGTTAGCCACAGCCCAGGTGAAACTGTTGAATTCTTAACCTTGGTTCATAGGAATATTCAAGGAAATACTGTGAGTAAAACTAAAAAGCTTACCAGTTTTATCAAAAGAAGATGAAGGTATGTGTATATGAAAAGGAGGATATGTACCTCTAACTCACAAAGATGGAGTCCTTATTTTATACGTACTAATCAGAAATATGCACCATTACTAGTTGGACCACTTTGGTGTGTTTGTTCGGAGGAGGTTTTTAAAAGGACAGGTTTTTGTTTACAGTTTCCCGCTTTACCAGTAGTGGGGGAAAAAGGAAGTTAACCACAGCATATTTCCATAGTAACATTTAACTGTAAATATTAGCTCAAGGTTTACACATTAAATAATCACTGTCCAGCTGCATTCTTGGCATTTTTTCCATAGAAATATACGTCAAGCTAGCACCTTGAAACCATCAAGTGGCCCATTAACATTTCTGCAAATGAAATCTGACCTGAAGATATGTTTTACGCTTGCTATTAAATAAGGAAATGGGGCTTCAGTCACTTGGAAAACACAACTTTTGATTTTATGTAGTAGACCAAAACAATGTGGTAGCATCATGCTGTCAACAGACCCATTTTTAAGCAGGAACAAGTAAAGCAGTCCAAGTTCATGTGAAGAGGTTTCGAAGTGCATGCAGAGTAATGGTTTAGGTCAAAGTTAATTTGTGGCTGAGAATCAATCGCAAGATTTGTGATTTAGGTAGGGGGTTGAGGGAAATCTGAAATTGTCAGGTGACAATTTATAAGAAAACTAAATAAAATAAAGGATTGTGAATACTCTTGGAAGGCCCTGTGAAGAAATCAATAATCAAAACGACACTTTGCAATTATGTCCTTACAGAGAGATATGAGAAGTTTATGTTATCTGAATAATTAACGTGATATCTTGATATCTGTAAATCATTACCGATAGATTAAAATGTATAATTTTATGAGACAAATTTTCAAAAGAGAGGGAATATATAATAGAAAAGAAAAACATTTCTAACTTGTCAAATATTTTTTATTAAAGGACAATTGATGTTACTTTATATCCGAAAATGTTCCTCTGGTTTAAACAAGCAAGCCCTAAATATAATTCTTGTTTTATTATTTTACATGTTTCAAAGCTGCAGTGAATGATTATTATCTATACAGGGACTGTTAAAGGTCAGTAGCAGAAATTCCAATTCTGTGTTGTAAAATATCAAAACCTGGTATAATTGAATACATTTGACACACTCAATATGTTTTATGCTTACTGTAGATCTCTGCCAATTGTTTTGACAACAATATCCAGAAAGCTCCATCCTCCACTTCCAAGGTAGAAGATCAGGATGGCTGGAAGAACCTGGTACCAAGGCAGGCCCACCAGCAGCCTCAACACAAACAGCAGGACTGTGCAACATGCCAGACGCATCATCCTGAGGACACACACACACACACATATAACTACAAATCAGTATCTTTTCAGGCCAAGCATTAGACCACTTACACAAAAACTGCTAGGAGAGTATGTACACAGGAAGGGTTTTTTGAGTTTGCGCTGCCATAGAGCCAAAGAATGTTATCGACTGATTCTGTTTACACATCCTGTGCCAAGTTTAAACTACTAACTTAGGCTTGGTGTACACACTCCTTTACAAAAGTATTTGTATCTGTCAATTTTTTTCACATTTCTCACAAACTTATATAGAAAGTTTTTCTATATAAGTTTTAGTAAATAGTTTTTCTTCTATTTACTGCTAAATAGAAGAAAAAACAAATAATTGCTCTTGATTTCATTTAGCCATAAAGGAGGAAAAAGGACATTTGTCCTATATTTAGCTACATCCATCTTCCCTGAGACTTCATTATGCCACCACCATCAACAACATTCACAGTGGTGATGGTGTGTTCAGGATTATGTGTAGTGTTTGTTTATCCACATTTTCCATCATAATAAATTCTAACAAGACATCATAATGAATGGTTCGTGAAATTTGCTTATGTGTAGTAATAAAATAAACTGTTAAACGAAATACACAGCTTCCTGAAAAAAAAACCACAACAAACATTCACTTTTCTCTTGCAGCTGAGAAACATTTAAGACCTTGAGGAAACCCTACTTAAACACGAAGCATCTGAAGTGTTACTGATATTAGTGGCTACGGCTACTTGGTAGCAAGGAAAGAAGATCTCAGTCTGTAAATAATATGGTTACATCCCTGCTTATAAGAAAATTACCAGCCCTCGTCTAGTCTCTTAACCACGCTACATTCAGTGATATCTTGCTTTCAAATTGTGATTGTGTTCTTTTCCTCTGCTTCCAACATGTGGCTGCGATTGTGATTTTCATCGCTAAGCCGAAATATAAAACCTAAACAAGCTCCGCGTCACACCCTAATTTTACTTCGCTATTAATAACGAAGGGGATTAGAGGGTGATTCAAAATCACAAATGACAGAGAGGTAGCAGCAGCCACATGACGGACAGAGACAAAAGCTTCCATCATCCGCCGTTGCTGAACCCGGAAATTTAAAGGCGCGGAGCATCATATTGCGGTGCCTTCCTCTCTGGTACGGAGAGGAAGGCTCAGCCCACTGCTGGTAACCTCTCTAACCAGATGCCATGTGCGCTTCAGATACGGCCTTCATTTCTGAGCCGGTCGGTTTGTGTTTATTGTATTGTAACGTGATGAGGCTCATCGTGGTGATGGGCTTTTCTACACTGGCAGGATGCGCTGCGTAACGTGTGCGCCTCGGCTTAAGGAAGCGGATGGACTACACGACAGCAGCAGCTGTATCTTTCATGATGAACAGGCATGCGGTCTCCATATGCATAATTTACCTTTTAAGGATCTAAAGCTGCCTGAAATTACAGATCAGAGTGAACCCTTTGATTCTTATAAGTGGGTTAATCGCTCATAATGTCGAGAAAGTGTCAGGACTATCTTCCTTTCTCCCAGGGAATAAAAACCTGACCACCAATCCGTGTAGTTGGCGCACACCAAGCCTCTAGTTGTGGTACAGGGATGAGGATTTATTTTACGTACCTTGCCCCCTTCCTCTCACTACTACAGCATGTAGGTGCTCAGCGATCCGAATGTGAAACTCGTTGTGGGAGATTCCACCTTGATCGGCTTACAGGCCAGCCTGGTCGCTCCCTCCGGCTAGATAGAGATTCAGAGAAACGCACCCAGGCAGACTCTCGCACTGGGCTCTCCTCCTGTGTTCAACCCCGCAACGACCTCCCGCTGCTGCTGCTGCTGCTGAGAAAATGCCCGAGCGATGCGCGTCGACTTTGACCCGACGATCATCATCAGGATCGCAATAATTTATATCATCCTTCGATTTATTGTAACCAGCGTGTTCACGAGCAGGCGTAATTCAAACGACCTTATAATTTTCTAAGAGGAGCCCGCCCACCTCAGTCAGCGTCAAATCAGTGAATCAGGAATAAACGCTGACAGACGGCTTGAGCGGACCAATAGAGAGAGAGAGAGACGGTATTACGTCTCGTCCGGGAGAGGTGGGGTTGCTGCGGTGTGGGAGAGGAAATGCGGCTCAGCTTGTTGGCCCGGTAGGCGAGGGGTCCGCTCCTTTTTGGCTCGCCGGCGTGAGGAATGAGTTTATCACTGCCGTTTACAGGAAAAAAGGTGGCAGGCGACAGGCTGACACTACATAACCTGCTTTTACACACTCAAATTGCAATAGACTAAAGCTGGTGTATGTACATTTTTTTTTTTACATTTTCGTTAAAACCATCACCGTCATGACAGTATAATAGGAGACAGATAATCTGAAAAACTCATGTTCCTCTGACTTCCCACAATGCTAATTACACAACATGGTGACAGTTTCAACAAATATGTAAAAATATATAAATATATTTTATAAAATATATATTTAAAGCACATTAACTTCCAGGTTTTTAGGCCTTCTTCACATGTAAATAAATATTCAATAATAATAATCTTTGTAGGCCTATTTGTTCTTTCTAAAATATTATCATATTGTTTCTAGAAATTTCTTTATACATGCAAAAAAAAAGAAAAAAAAAAGAACTGACCCATAATGTTCTAGTAAGTGTGTCAGTTCTGTAAATGATAATGCAGTCCCTGAACTTTTCTCTATTGATAATGAATTGTCAATTTGCCTTAACCCCTTTCTTTATCCAGGTCAAAGCCACTAAAAGAGCTAGTAGCTACTACTAACAATATATACTATGTTTACTTTTTCTTTAATGTAAAAAGTACTCTTGGAGTAGGGTTTCTATTCTTTCAAAACTCGTAAATCAAAAGTCATGTTAAATCCACAGGGATTATTCATAATAAAGAATCATGTTATGTCAGCATTTATCATGCCAGTAAGGTCAAAGTAGGTGTACTGGTTGTTAAGCCAGTGGAGACCATCTGGAATACGCCTATACGCTCATTTCTCATGGTGTACACCATCTGTCCACCCAGTGCATCTGCTATATTCTCTGGCTTTCAAATGGTGAGGACCCAAGCAGGCCAGCCCACGCAGCCGTCTCCACCCGGTAATGACAAGACTGTTACAGTGTAAAATGAGTCCTGCCTCACCATGCTCTGCTCCACTCAGTTACTACTGCACTGTCAACAAAAGAGGCCAACAGATTAGCAAGGAATGAGGAAGGGCAGGATGTTGAAATGTGCTAATTAGAAGAACCAGTTTCTCCCCCTTTTAAGACCTTTAACCTGTAAATTTCAAACTGGCAAAATGCTGATCTGATTGCAATCTCAGACAGTTATTGGAAAAGTCCAGTTATTTTTAAAGCTTATCTCTACTGTTGTACTTTTATTATAAAATGTACACTTTAAATTAAACACATCTAGGTAATAAAGTACCAATATTTATTGCAGAAATGAATGAAATAAAAGGTTGGTAAAAAGAGCTTTGATGGAAAATGTAGCTAATTCTGCTTATTGTGCATTTGGGTCAATTACGTCACAAGAGACAAAAACCAATCTCATTTGTAAACAGAATGAGAAAGAGATATGAACAATTTTAAAATGAGTTTTAAAGTGAAGGGCAATAAGAGTTTAACTCTGATGACCGACAAACTATGCTTGATACTGCAATGATGATAAAGCTAAACTGTGACAATGATCGTCTTCAGCTTCTTAACTGGTACAGATTTTTGTTGATTTAAAGTCCGTAACCAGTTTCAGTACAATCAAAAAACAAACAAAACTCTGGTTATGTCAAAAACAGAACAGTATCCATTTTTGATGTTTTATGTTTCATTGTGTTTGTAGATGTTGTCAACATTATGTTGTGCTATTTTAAATGATTATCACTTCAATTTTTAAAGGTACTTTTTAAAAGCCCATCTAGGGACAAGTGCTGTGAATTAGCTGTTGCTATTGCACTATGATGCAAACATGGGATTGCTGTTTTGTTCAGTTTGTCTATGTTAATGTGTGTCTGTCCCTACCAAATAAACTTAAATAAATAAAAATAAATTTAATTTGCTACTTGATTTTTTTATGTGCTTACCACTTGCCCAATGAGTAATCAGTGAATTCTACTTGTGTCATGTTAAATAGATACGTAGTTTAATCCCATGCAGATTGAAGTCTTACCATTTTGGCTTATCCCAACTACTCTCTTTCAGACTGCCTAGCAATTGGATATTTTTCTTCCTTCTGGATTTAACTAGAATGATTACAACGGCACAGGTCATCCTGCAGCCGCATAAATGATGAAGCAAACCGGTATAGGTTAGGGTTCATGATAGCTATAGAAGTAGCGTGTGATGCAGAAGTTGCACAGAAAACATTGTTGGAATTTGAAAAACATCTTAAATAAACACATTGAGGGCACCAGGTGGTTTTGTTTGTGTTATAAATTGTATATTTGGCCACTTACAAATTTCGTTAGTTTTTGCTTTTTTAATACATTTAAATGTTTAATATTATTAAATACATTTTAGGGCTGAAAATCTAACTGGATTAATTGTTTCATGACTAATTGGGTATTGAAATAATTGTCAGCTAGTCAAATAATTAACTGCAGAGACTGCAAACTATGCTATTTTCTGGGAAAAAAGAGAGAAAACAAACAAACAAACAAAAGAAACATATCTAGAGCAGTAATTAAGCTAAACTGTACAAAACTAAAGACATTTTCCACTTAAGATAAAATAAAATAAACAACTCCGCTAACTTCTTCTACCTCTCCGAAGGTAGAATAACACAGGCCTATAGCGCCCTCTTGCGGTTTAGTGTGAAAATAAGGTGATATGATATAATGATGTGAAAATTTCCACACATAAGTCGCTCCGGAGTATAAGTCGCACCCCCGGCCAAACTATGAAAAAAAAAAACTGCGACTTATAGTCCGGAAAATACGGTAAATAAAAAATCTGCAGAATGTGCCACTTTTTTACCTAATCAATCATCAAAATAACTGACGGTTTAGTTAATAGCAGCACTAATACATTTTAGTATAAAAAAGTAGCCTATAAGGAGTAGATATCAAGTGACAATTGTATTCAAGAGAAATATTCATGTAACACTATTTTAAATTATGAATTAACTGTGATTGATCACATTTTTTTGTTTCATATAACTAGGAACAGATTTACAGATTTCCAAGCCTCGATTCGACTTTACAAAACCATTAGCGCAAGTTACCATGGCGATATATTCTGTTCAGCTAGCCTGCTCCAGACCAGGCTTAGTTAATCCTGAAGCCTTATTTGTTCTGTCAGCGGTCACGCCGATCAGAATCCAATGTGTTTTGTCCGTGATTCCGTTTTCTTATCCGTCTGTTATGGTCACCCTGCATTAAAACATCACTCAGTTTGGTATTCAGTCGAGTAACATCATCTGATGATGTTAGAAACAAGAAAAATAACTAGTTTTGGCATATATTGAACAAATAGCCAGTTTAAATGTCACAATATTTTAAACACGCACATAAACATACCTTTTGTTTTCATCAAGGGGGTTGCTAATAAGAAAAAATTATAAACTCCGTTACAATTTATCTTCCGTCTTTTGATTGCCGTTAAGCTGCCCTTACGCTAACAGCTAAACAATAAACTGCCCCTTCAAAACAAAAGCATCACAACTAAAACAGGAAGTTAACCATAGAGAAAGGTAATTAAAGGCGAGGTAGTTGGGGACCTTCTAAGTTATTAGAACAAGTCTTGTGCACATTGTAGTCAATATTATATGCCTGTCTTGATAAAGTCGAACTTCCTGAGCCTGGTTTGGCCTTCCTGAAACTGACAAAGCTAGAGCTGATGGTGCTATGTCAAACCTGGCTTTATCTTAAGTCCTAGATTTGTAATCCTACTTTTGAGAAACAGCCCTCAATATAACTAATTAAATCACATGAACAGGTGGAAAAAAAGTCTCAGAAGAAGACATTACATCAAGACTTAAATGATTTAAGGATTGTAAAAAAAAATAAATAATATATATATATATATATACACATACATACATATATATATATATATATATATATATATATATATGTATATATATATGTATATATAAAGTATCTCAGGCCCCACTTGTGTCAGTCAACAATAATGTTGATGATTCAATAAGAAAGAGAATTTGCACAAATAGGATAGCATAAAGCCAAAACTATTATCTGAAAATAATAGAGTATCCTCATGATCACCAAGACCTTTAGAAAAATACTCTGGGGATCAAAACTTGGAATGTGCGACTATCCAACTAGCGGCATTTGAGAAAAGAACATAATTTTGCCCGTTTGACTTGGTGGTGGTGGTGGTGTGATGGTCGGGGTCTACTTCAAGCTTCAGCTCGAGTTATTTTTTTTTAAAATAAAAGTCTGGCCAAAGCAGACCTACAAATATCCAAATATAGGACCTATAGCTTTGCTGTAATGCAAAGCAACATAGTGGATCATTTTAACCATTTGCTTCATTGCTCTTGGCAACTTCATAACATTGACAAGTGCTTAGCACAAGAAGGTTCACTTTTTACATAACATAAAAGGAATGTGACATGTCTCCAAACACGTTGCCTAATCTAGCAAGATTGCAGAAGGTCTGTTGCAACAAAACTCTGGATCTGTACTGCAACACTTTACTCTCTTTAGCCATAAGAAAAAAGTAAGGCACTACACAATCTTTACTTTTACGTTACCCATTTCAAATGGCTGGTTGTACTTGGCAACAAATCTAATCATTAATCATTAAACCATAAAAGTGAGCAGATCACACTGCATTTATCCCTGCAGTGTGCAGGGATAAATGCACACTGCATTTGTTCCTGTGTCATTCAGCACCAGAACAAGCAGTATTACTCTGCAAAGAAATGATGCAGTGGTGCAATCATAAGAATATGAAAAAAATAATGAGTTTCACCTTCCAAATGATAGGTAATTTGTATTACTCACTTGAGGGATAAAATCCTGCTTGACATAAAAGACATAATAAAAGAGAAGATTAAGTTACACAAACTTAATCTTCTCTGATACCAGTTAGACAAGTTATCAATGGACAGATGAAACCACTCCCATAAGATTAAGCCTTTTCATTCAGCACATTTAAAACAACAAAGTTAATTTACTAGACTGCAACATGTTTTTTTTTTAACAGGGTTGAAACTTTTTATTTATTTATTTGGGGTTACAAAAAATAATAATACTCAAACACCTAAAATAAATCTATTCGATCTTCATCTGAAGTGAGAAAGTATAATAAATATCCCAAAATGACAATGCTTTGTATTTTTTATTGCACATTAGAGATTGCATCAAGAAAATTACACTGAGAACTAAAACGTTTTACAAAATCAACAAGTGACGTCACTGCAATCACACTTCTCCAAACTTCATGCAATTCAAAGCATGAAACAAAATTCCTTCAAGTTACATCACAAATAAATGTACAATCTCACACTTTAGACCAGCTGAGGGTTGGGGAAAAAAGTCTGCAACTATGCAGTAACTTGCGGTGAGCTAAAAGACAGCAATCATGTTTCAACAACATGCATGCTGCATTCTGCCCAATTTCTCCATGTTATTACTCAGATCTCTTATTGTACATCTGTTAAATTCAACTAACCCCCATCCCAAAAAACAAGAATAAAAATGATGAAGTTCAAAAATTGCAAGTAATACCCCCTTTAAATAAACGGATTCTTCTTATCTTTTATATTCTTTAACTGGTTTCATGAAGCATTTATGTAAGGAATTGAAAACTGTGTAAAGTTTCATTTTCAGTCATCCAGTTCAAGACCAAAGTGTGCATAGAGATCTCGCGTGGTGGTCCCCCTCAGAGCAGCTGCAAGAGACACACACACCACACACAGGTTACAGGGTCAACTTGCTCCGCTCCACTTTTCAAACAATCCACTAAACACTGACCAGACCAAGATCACAGCATGTGAAATCCACAGCCACTTTGAACATACAGCTTGACAAAACAAGTGTTTTAAAATGTTACCACAAGGACACGAGCTTTCCATTCTTAACCATTTAGGTACTTATTTTAATTCCTTTCAGGAGAATGAAACTGTTTGCTTTTTCGCAAATTATTTTAACACAACTTCAGCTTTAGCATTTGATAGTAAGTACAATGACCTAATGGAGTGCACTAAAAGGATTGTAGAGGAGGATTGCTGTTATTGCTGGTTTATAATTAACCATAAATCAAGTGAAAAAAAAAATCAAAAGGACATCAGAAACTGAAAAAAACCCCATTTAATTTTAATTACTCAATAGTAAAAAAACAAACAAAAAAAAAAACAGTAAAAAACTAAACAGAAATATTCAAATGCAATTAAAAAAAAAAAAAAAAGCATGAGTAGCACAGTTCGAGTTACATAACATTATTCAAACTTTCATTCCCTTCCATCGATCTACAATCAACTGAGACTTTATCTCATGATGACCTTTCCACAATTTCTTAGCTGGCATAGTTAACAGTTAACATTAAAAGATCAACGTCAACATTGACCTGGAATATACATAAACTTCTGTTCACTTATGCAACTGACTCCATTGCTAGTATAATTAATATGCTATTTAAGAAGTACCATATATACCATAAGAAAGGAGAAGAACTGACAAAACAGAATTATAAACAAAGTGAGAATGACAACTATCTCAAAGTAAGAGTGTATTTGTTTAAAGTGTTTGCAGATTGATTTCAATGACACTACATCACTTCTGTTCATCGCTCCTATTCAATGCAACAGCTAAATAATTTTCTCAATGTTCCTAAAATGAATAGTTAAGTGCCCCTACTACATCTTGGTAGGGGCATTGCCTTCTCACACATTATTTCCGTCCAGTCTTCATTTCAACAGAAAAAAATGTTTGCAGAGATAATAGAAAGTTTAATTGAAAACACAAACATAATTAAGCCAAAGATTAAACAAACTTTTAAAGCAAAACAAACTAATAGAAAAGCGAGAATAGATAAAACAAACTGATAGAAACTGTTTTGAGAAAATTTAGCTGCGTGAAAGACTTTGGTTAAACAAACATGGCCAAATCTCAGATTATTATTATTTTTTTAATAACATTGTTACTTGAGTTGCACTCCATAATTTTTTTACAAAATAGGTTGTTAGAAACCTCCCTCAGAGATATTGGTCCATTATGACATGATAGATCACACAGTTGCTGGAAATTTTGTGGCAGTGCATCTTTGAAGCAAATCTCCCATTCTATCACACCCAGAGGTGATCTATTAAATTTAGATCTGATGACCTTTGAAACCAAAGGAGGTAAAACCAATGTCATCATCAACAAAACAATTTGAGATAATCTGAGCAATGTGACATGGTACATTATCCTTTTTTGGTAAGCTATTACAGAAGAAAATATCCCCCATACCACTACTACGCGAACCTCTTGATACAATGCAGAATGGATCTGAGGTTTCATGTTTTCAGACCAGATTCTGGACCTAAAATCTTAATCACACAGCTGAAATTCTGACTTTTTGGACAATGCAATGTTTTTTAAATCCTCTTATTCCAACATGGTTAGCTTGTGTAAATCACAGCCTCAGCTTTCTCTGACTATCTTAATAGGACTGGTACCCGATTTGGCCTGATAACCAATCTACTTTAAGTTTTAGATAATTGTCTGTTCAAAATTAAATTTTGAGAGATTATTTGGGATGCTTTGGATTTTCTATCACCTTGAACTGCAGAAGTGCTTGAAAGTATTGTCAAGATTTTTAGTAGAATTGCTGACATAGCTCTTAATGGCCTGAGTGATTTCTACAAATCCAGGTCTTTGAAGAAGGCCAGGATCATTTTTGGCTGATCCTAGTTATCCTTTGTGGCCAGAATTCTCCAATTTACCTGCTGGACGGAGACACAGATATTGTTAAACAAACACGCTGGGAAAAAAACAGTACTATTCCAGCAGCTATTGCCTTGTTGATTCCAGGCCCACATCGTTAGAACAAAAATGTACTTCTCTCTTTTTTGTATGCATTTCTATGTGTGTGTGTGTTTTTTTTTTTAACGTCTTCACTGCTGTCTATACAACAGATTGCCCTTTGGGGATAATAAAGTTACTTGAATTGACTTCATCCACACAACTGCTGGTCATTGGACATGTTGGACAATTTCTCTTCTTTGGACCCTTCACTAACAACCATGCTGCATTCATGCCAATTCTGATAGTCAGTTTGAATTCAGATCCAAATTCAAAGCACACCAAGTTTGGCTTTTTCCAACAATTTTTATCTTATTCTCTTTTTGTGATCCAGCTTCATGTGTACAAATGTAGCTGATACAAACTAATGAAAAAAAATTATGTGTCAAAGAAAGTTTTGGTCGTACCATTAAATTGCCCCTAAGATGCTGATAATGTCAGCATATTGAAAAATATAAATTAAAAATGTTTTGTTTAAAGTATTAATGAAAAGAAACCAATAATTAATAACAATAGGACAATTGTCTTTAGAGGCTAAACAAGGCATCTTTTACTTTTCACTCTCAAACCCCGTTCCTCTCAGTATACAGTACAACAGTACTCAGTGTTTAAGTGTAGACTCTTTGTGAAAGTGACAGATAGAAAGAGCAAGAAAAGGGGTGTAGGGTGAGAGAAGATAGTCTGTGTTTGTATTTGTACTGCATGTGGATGTGTGAGTGTATGAATATATCTATGGGGAGAGACAGAGACAGTACTTGTCTGTCAATGTGTATGTGATGTGAAAGGCCGTCATTGTGTCAGAGGGGAAACACCACCTCTGTTGACTAAGAGGTCATTATCATCTCAACTCTTCATTGTTCTTGGAATTTAAAGAGATATGAAGCTTTTAACTCATAAACAGAGATAACTGGACTTTTACTACTTGTCATCAATGCAGAAGAAGTTAATAATAGGGGAATGAAAGGGGACACAATTTTTTTCATATTGGTGGCTGAAATACAAAGATATAAACATATAGAGCAAGAGTCAAGCTGACATGTTTATGATTCACCAAAACATACTGTGAAAGGAGTAAACTTCACCCGTTTTGACCCTACTACATGACACTTATACACAGTATGAATATACTATTGTTTAAAAACTGGTTGTTTTAACTTTGGACTTAACATTACATAATGAATGACTAAAGGCATAAACACATGAAAAAACTTAAGACTTAGAATTTGGAGCACCTGCCACAAGAAAACAAATGTGCATTTCTGCTGCCCTCTAATGGTTGGCTGTAGAACCGCGAAAATCAGTCAAACGTGAGTAGGCAAAATTAAATGCTGATTTGGACTTTTTATGTGACTTAGATTCCTGTATTGTTCCATGTGTGTACTCCCATTTTTTCCAGACATCTACTTCATGGCTTGCTTTAATAGTAACAATATCACAGGATACAAAACTTGAGAATCAGGACAGCAGATAAATCTGTCTGCCTGGGAGCTCCAAAATGGAATAAAGAAAATAACAGGACATTTTTTGGAAGAACTGAACCGGTGTGTGGGAGCAATGCAGTCTACAAACCCGATTCACTTAGTTCCATCAAACTAATATGTTTGTGCAAGGATGCATAAGAATGTTTGACCCAAGTAAATCAACTTAATATGAAATTTTACCAAATACTAAAGAAAACGTATAAAACACTTAAGAAATCTTAAGAAATAAATAAGAAACTTTTATCTCTTACCAATCTAGAATGTAACAGATAAAAATCAATTTAGTAAACCTAAATGACCTAGAACAGAAAAAGTTAATTTAAATTAAATATCAGACAGTGACTGAAGAAAAGATATGAATGAATCTTTCCATACAGCACAGGCAACATCTGGATTCTACTGTATATTTGATAAATGCAAACATATTTTACAGACATTTGACTTGCCCTCCTCTATACTTTTAATGTTTTAAAAACAAATGTGAAAATCTCTTACCGATGCGGCCCAGAAGCGACTGTCCAATATCTTTGATGTCATTGTATTCATGCAGCTTATCTATATGTTGGTCCAACTCTTCAACTCTACATCCCCTGCAAAAACATTTAATGTTGGCCTCAAACAAAAAATGTTTTTATCTGATTATTGCTACTAATGAATATTAAATTATTACAAGAGTAGAAAACACAACCTTGTACTGAGGTATTTAATGATTAAATGGTTAAATGGAAATCTATTAACTTCATGTGCTACCAACATTTTACCAAACAATTACCATATGTCTTAGACACACCACTGAGGTTTGACCTGACATTTATAAAATACAGAGAAGAAACCACTGCTGTACTCACTCTTCCTCCAGCTGTGCAATCTCTGAATCCAGCTGCTCTTTCTTCTTCTGTAGTTCACCAACCTCTTCTTCAGGACTCACTTTAGGGCTGTCTGGTACTTGAAGCTTTGAGGTCCAAACCCCCCAAAAATAAAAACTCAATGTATGTGTGGCACAGGAAGCAAAACACTTCTGCATAAGTGTTTAAAAGATAAAAAGCTACTTACAGGAGATTTAAAGTGGGAATTGACCTTCTTAAACTTTGAGTATGGAGTTCTAGATTGAAAATGAATTAAAAAAAGTGATATTTCACAAATAAATAATAAACGATTAAATATATATATTTTTTAAACTTCGGCAACTCCCGCAACTTTAGCATCTGTGACTATTATCAACAGGTTAAGAGATTTCATAACATTAACGTAGTCTTTTTATTTGCAACACAAAGGCTTTTAAGAATAATACTTTCTGGGTTTAATTAGACTTAGTTTTCAGCTAAACACATCAAAACATGAACAATTTGACTCACTTGTGTAATTCAGGATATATTTTTAAACATCGTTATTCGATTACTATTTAATGAGTGCTTCTTGGTGTGTTTTATTTGCGTTGCTGCTCACAACAATAAACTCCCAAAAGACGAATAAAAATGCTACTTGTGCAACGCCTTCATAACAGTAAAAATCCTAATAAAATTACAGAACACTTAGCAACGTTAGCTCCCCTCAGAGCTAAGCTAGCTGTCAGTTACCTCTTTTGTGCTTCTTTCTTTAGGTGATTTTCCTCCCCCGTTGAAACACTGCTTGCAGTGTCACCTCCTTGCTCTGCGCTCATTTTCTCTGAACGTCAAGAGAAACAATTTCATTACCGTTAACCTTTCATACAAAAAACACTGACAAGAATAACAGGTTTGTAGTTCGCGGCTAATGCTAAACAGAACCCATAGCGTTATTTGATTGGATAATGAAAGTAGAGGCGGGACTTGGAAAGCGGAAATACAGAACTCAAACCAAGTTTTTTTTTTTTTTTTTTTACTTTATTTCAAACAAATAACATGAACACACATACAGATGTTAACTCAAAGACAAATATTAAAATATTATAATAATAAAAACAAATAAAGGATAATTACAGATATCGAGGGTGTTGTTTGAACAGCTTCTTTCAAAGTCAGAATTCTGATTTTTTTTTGAGAAAAAAGTAACAATATGACTTATTTTCTCACACCTATGAAAGCCTGAGCTGTGGACCATAAATTTATATATTATATTATATACTAAAATATAATATATTATGTAAGATTTATATAATGTAATATATTATGAGCTCTTTTCTGAAATGAGTGATAAAGAGTTGATTGATTTTTTTTTTAGTTGATCAAATTTCCAAGCAATTTTTGATCAGTAATTCATGATTTCCTAATTCTATTTGGTATTAATATGATGTGCTAGGGGAGTTCAATTAGCCTGCACAAAACAGGAAATGTGAATAACTTTGTATTGCTACTATGCACGATGAGAAGCTGAACGGGGAAAAAGCTAACTATTAGAGAACTGCAGCAAAAACTGAGAGCTTAGGGCCAGGTTTTCATTGCATAATTATTTCTTAACACACTACTGAGGGGAAATATTTTAATCTAAGACAATGCTAGCACATTTCTTGATTAGTAAGACTAAAAGTTTAAAACCACCAACTGCAAATTTTTCTTAAAAAAAAAGAAAGTAAATTTAAAAAATTGCAATTTTTTATGTTTATTTATTGCATTTAAGAGTATATTAGACTTTGTACTTTTATTTTCTTGCTTTCCATCAGATGGCGCCAAAGAACTCCCTAACCTTTCTTTCACAGTGTTGAATTTTCTGACCCTTTGTCTGAGACAACCCACACACTTTTCTGTTAAAATTAAAGTGTAAACAAAGTCATGCTGTCAAATTTCATTATGAGCTAATCTGAACAGACTGTACTTCAGAATATCTAAAGTGTTAAGATTACTAAAAAGCTACAAGGGGTTATGGATTAACATAGCAAAATGTCATACTAAGTAAACAAAAAAACAAGACGCTTTGCTTTCTCCACACACCGGGGCCAAAGTCATTTTGATTCTATTCACTGCCCAAGTGCAAAAGGTCAAGACGGACTGTAGAAGATTTAACCCTTAAAATATAAAAAAGAGAAGCAAAATTTAAAGTCAACAATGAGAGATTGGAGCAGGAAGAAGAGCAGACTTGGCGCAGAGGGCATAAAATCCTGTCCATTCTATGTTATGTTCTGAATTCATTGCTTATTTATTAGTTGTTATACAGAAACAGAGAGTGCGGGGAATGAAAAATTCAGACAAGAAGCATGGCTTCTCCTCCTTTTGGAAAATGCACTACTACAGACACTGGAGGGTAATGGCTCCTGCATGCACTCTGGTATGTGTGTGTGGTGTGGAGATTTATGGAGGTGAGTTATTTCTCCCCCATCTCTGACACAGCAGTAAGAGGAATGAAGTCATAACATCACAAACCCAGAATGTCTGCCATATCCAACCTTTGTCAAACAAGAACAGAGTTGCCAAGGATTTGAATTTTGGAAAACATGAATACAACGAAAAAATATTGACTCATTAATGTGAGTCATTAGAAACTGCAAATAAATATGAAAAGTTCTGGAGAAAAATCACAAACAATTTCAAATTGAGAGTACAAACCTTTTAATTACAATAGTGCAAGAAATCTATATCAGATAAGATATGTAGTTCAGAAAATACTAGCTGGAAAAAGTGTGATGTAAAACAGATTATTAAAATATTTAGTAAAGCAACTCACACCAACTGGTAAGTATGGTAGAGGAGCATTTTTCTCTTTCAATATATCTAAGAACCTTGGACTTTATGACATATGAAGACTTTAAATAAAGAAGATTCTTGACAGCTTCAATAGGTTTTTTTAAAAAAAATATTTGTGAGGGGGCACAATGAATATTTGGGGTCCTCCTGCCATTTCTCTCTGTCTTTTTTGTTTCTATCTCACCCACCAACCTGTTGTGACATACAGCTGCAAATGCTGAGCTTCTGGAAGTGTGTTCTGGGTTAAAAGTGGTTCCTTTCCACTGCCACTGAATCCTTGTTTGCTATAAAACCCAGACTCAGTGCAATCTACTACCTTCCTGAGACAGGTACACTTTTTACCTCTTGCCATCAGCAAAATCACTGAACTGTGTTATCAATTATTTGATACAATGATTGAACTGGTTTGGTTTGGTTTGGAATGAACAATAATGATTCAAAAAACATTTGACATGGATTGGATTCGATGTAATTCTATATAAATTAGACCTGATTGTCTTCTAAAGTGAAGATTCCTCCCTGTCTTTCCTATGATTTTAGCCTTCTGACTTGTTTCTTCTGAAACAGACTGGCGACCTGTCCAGGGTGTACTCCGCCTCTCGCCTGGATCGTTAGCTGGAGATAGGCACCAGTACCCCTCCCGGCCCCACTAGAGACAAGGGTGTTAGAAGATGGATGGATGGATGGATGGATGGATGGATGGATGGATGGATGGATGGATGGATGGATGGATGGATGGATGGATGGACTTGTTTCTTGTACAAGCTGGACTTTCTCTTACTGAACAGCATGCTTATAATTAATGAAAGCCCAAATACTCCTTTGTGCAGCATCCACACCACTGCTGACTAATCCTGTTAAGAAATAATAAAAAGCACAAATAAGCTGACATATTTAAAGATGAGAGACCGAAGGAGCCTCATCCTTCTGTCCACAGTAGATGGACAGAAGGAGACAGAGTTAGTGTAGCTGGCTGAGATGGAGGTGAAGAGGATGATAACCAGCATGTTGTGACATATTGATTAACATCTTAAAGGATGTGCTGCCAGGATGTCCATGCTGACTGTGTAATTATTTCACCACACCCCTACTTTATTTAGATTGATATTATATAGACTAATATAGAGAGACTAAACTTAACAATAAAAACTAAAATTAATAATCCATCTTTTTTTGATGTACTGTTAAAGAATACAAATGCTCAATACAAGCACCAGTTATATTTATCTGGTTGCAGGCCTTTAAACAATGGTGGCTCCTTGTACTTCTTGACACATGCATTGTTGGTTTTACCTCTTACATTTTTATCATCATTTTCTGATTCATGATAAATATTGAAATTATTTAATGCCTGACAGTTGTTGAAATGGGTTTTGGTATACTGCAATTTGTGAATCGACTGCTTGATTAGACAAAACCAGTCATAATGGAATGAGTACCTCCACAACCACTTACCTAATTAGATTTCACTCTCAACATGTTGATCCTGCTTCACTTTTGACCTTAATTAGCTTCACTCCTTGAATCCAGGGCCATTACCAAGTGGTCACCAATAGGGGGCCAGATTTAGGAACATGTAGGTCTCTGGGATAGAGCCCAGTTTGGGTTGTCAGCAACAGCTTAAGTTTGCAAAATACAGCATGATGGTTAAGTACACATCAACTTGAGGGTTTTTAAGGTTTAATCACTTGAAAATTTTTGATTTTCTGAAGACATCAGTAATGTTGCACATTTGAAAAGCTTAAAAAACATGACAAATGTCTTCACTCATGAAAAAAACATCACAGTAACTATTACAGGTCTGAATGTTTCACATAAAGCATTCAATAAAATATATAAGGAACGTTACCTTATAATATAATTTCACACGACAGCACAGATATATTTATTTGTTTTTCATTGAACATCTGCTTTGTAACCATGTATTTCATAATTTTTTTTATCACAAAATAAAGCAAAAATCACAATGTTCTCTTTGTACTAAATGCCCAGTTGCTTGTCCATAATACAAGAAGAAGGCCTCCTAAAAAAGCCTGAAGAACCTTCGCAATCAGGTGCCCAGTTATCAATCTATTGCCATTTGAAAGGATAAAAGTAATTTGTAAGAGAAGAGCAACAAAAATTGTTTGTGTTTAGGGTCCAAGATCCTCTTCCTATATCCAAACCTGGCACACACTAAATTTGTTCAAAATGTAAAACTTTCATGAAATGCAAGTTGGACGAGACATATATCTCAAAATAAAAGCAGACCCAAAACCCCCCAAAAAATCAATAAATAGTCAAACTGCTCATTCGAGCATGTACCCAGATGAATACATCTCTAAACCATGTCTAAACTGGATGCAAAAAAACTGCTAATGAGCCAAAACCCTGAAGGAGAGGTTTGAGGAGGGATGTTAAAGGTAAATAATAGCATGAAAATATCTACATTAAGGGGGATTTATCATAATCAGAAGGTTTTTCTTTGACTGCATCTGCTCTGTCATATAAATGCCAGTCAGAGACATAACCTTCTTATGTCTCTGACTGGCTGGCCTTGGTTGGATTTCCTCTGCTCTCAGCATCCATCTGTTGTGAGCTCAATGCTATGTTCTATTTCTCATTCATGAGCTCTGACTCATCTTTCTAATAATTACATCCATTTCCGTTCTGAAATAGTTTCCCCTTTTTCTTTATATTGCATGATTACTCTCCCACCTTCTCTGACTCATTTAGTTTATTGCCACAGTAAAACATCCTGTTTGCATCTTTTCACTCACATTCTCTGAGTGACTATCATCTTCTCACCTCTGACAGATTTGTTTATCATCACTCTTAAACCCCCCCTCCCCAATTCTTGGTTCTCATCCTTGTCATTCAAACATGTTTAGTGTCATGACTGTCTTATTGTTGCCTCCAGCCTGGCTGCGTCTGCATGCAGACCTTGTTGCTGTTGTGGAGTTTAAAACTTGGCAGGTGTTCCTGTTTTCTCATGACAATAATTTATGCCTTACCGAAATTAAAGAACCAGCCCAGTATGTTCCCTTGGTCTTCTTCCAATAAATCTTTACCCAACATCCTTTGGAAAACACAGCAGTAGTTTTCTCGCTGTGAGCTGATAGTGTGAACAGATGTTACTTTATTAGCTTCATGAAGAGAGAAGATTACATTAATTTCTACTGTCTTTGGAGATTTTTTTCTCACAAAGCTATGAAAATCAGTTCAAAACTATTGTTTTCTCTCTCTAGCCCACAAGACAACAACCTTCTTTAGTCTTTATGCATTTAATATCTGTACAAGAAAATTGCGTAAGCTTTCTGCTAAAACCTGCACACCTTCTTCTTGACCTATTGTCAGGTTACAATCATAAACCTCTGCAAAATGGTGTAATTTTTCAACTTATATTTTTGAGAACCCAAGCATACTTGCATAAGGTACTGAATTTTTGTCAAACTGTTTTATGATTTTGTTTCTGTATCCAACATGTGGAATTTTGTCAGCATTATTTTGATGTTCTAGGAATACAAATTCACAAATATTAAAATCAGTCATTAAATACAGTAGTAACACTGTTAAGTATTTTAATTTCTTGAAATATGCTGGATAATGAAAAAGGAAGAAGTGGTCTTAAAAAGGAATGTTATTGGTCAGTTTTGAACTTAGCCAGCTGTCTTTTCAGCAAAATTAAAGAGATGCAAACTTATCAAATAAAGCAAGTGTTATGTGACAAAAGTAAAAATGTTTTTTTTTTTTTGTTTGAGATTCATGGGAAACTCCTTTCCACAATTCCAATCAGTGAACTTAATCTGTATGTACCGATTAAATTATTAATCAATACTGTTATTAATAAATAATATACCTGAAAACTGCTCTCCTGACCTTTCTGCTCTTACTCAGTTTGTTCCATGCATTCCTTTTCATTTAGTATCTGTGGAAACAAAAGTAAAAGCAAACATCTAGAATTCTGACAGCACACTATATGAAATGATCTAAGCACATATCGTATTGATCTGATTTTTACACATTCATTCATGCAAGACATGTGATTGTACTGGCATTCAGATGAATTTTTCCCTCTAAAACCTTGAATTGATGGCAGAATAGTTGTAGTGTTGTGTAAAATGTTTTCCTGCACATCCTAGGAAAATCTAAACTTTATGGAAGCTAATCAATAACTAAAAATGCTTTTTTCTGAGCCAATTATTTTGGACCCAATGTAATCTGGGAATTAAATAAATCTACTCCTCGTAAACATAGTTATTAGTATATGTCAACTACCCTAATCTTTCCAGCACATAAAATCAACGGATTAAAAATGAACAGCACAGCAACAAAACAAAAGAAGACAGTACAATTTTAACACCATTTTATTAGCAACAATGTGTCTGTTAGTTATATATTAGAAACAGGGACAGAAACATGTCTGCTGCACTGTACTGAGTCTGAAAAAACAGCTGGATCATAAAATAATGCAACTAATGTAAATACCTGAACATAAATCACAATTCATTTTAATAAACACCTCTAATAATAGTAATCATAATAATAGTCCTCTTAATAATGTATTTCTCTCATACTTCTTTATGGCACTACATTAGCTGTGCATCTGGTAAAAATTCAGCTTCAAAGATATAAACAATGAGAACTTGTGAGTCTGCATGTCTTCTGTGTGAACATGTTTAGCTATAGCTTTCTCTGTGAGGACCAGGGTGGGTGTCAGGTCTTGGTAGTATTTCGCTGCTCCCAAGTTTCATACTTTTAAAGGGACATCAAAGGGTTTAGGATAAAAATTAAACTTCAACAAGTACAAATGTGTAGGCTCGGCGGTCAGCTGTGACAAATATGATCAAAATATAGAAGATGAGTGTGTTATGGCTGCGTTACGCCCTTGAACAGTTAGATTTACTTATGCGTTATGACTTTTTGGAAAGTGCCTTACAAAAGTATTCATACTTCTTGAACTTTGTTCTATTTGTTATCTCACAACAATAAATTTCAAATTATTTCAATGGGATTTTATATATGAAAGCAACACAACATTGTACAAATTTGTAAATTTCAACATTTTCCCTGAATAAAAATATGAAGAGTGTGGCGTGTACTTGTATTCTTTGCCCCTGGAGCTATCTCTGTTACTGTGATAGCAGTAAGAAATAGCTTACTGCTATCTCTCAGCAGTAAACTAAGAGATTATTTTATTGCTAATCCCTGTGCAATTAAAGCTATAAGAATTTTTTGGGGGGTAGTTTTCCACATCTAGAGACTGAAAATAGGTGTGGACTTTGAATGGTCCACTTTAACTTGAATCTAGTTTGTTCTAAACTATTTCATTGTACCTCTGGCTACTTGTTCTGGTTTATTGTCCTGGTAGAAGTAAACCTCAAATTTCGAGGTTGGTAATCAGGACCCCCTTGTATTTAACTCTAACCTGTCTTACCAGCTTCATGTTGACATGTTGAATGATGTTTTATAATACATTCTGCTTTAAACTTATAAACAACTTTATCTCTGACTTGTCTGGTATGTTCCTTGGTCTTCATGATGATATTGATTTTCATCATAAAAATTTTTGAAAACCACTAATGATTTCAAGCAGCAAAACTTATATCGAGATTCAAGTACTTACACGTCATCTATATTTACTAGGAAGGTCGACATCTGCAGGCATCTGACTGCACTGGATTTTGTCTAGCTGTATCAGAATGAAGGAGGGTGAGTTCAAATGCAAGGACAAACTTTTGATTTTTGTTTGTAAAGCACATATATAATTTTCCTTCCACTTCGCAATTATGCATTAGTTTGTGTTAGTCTATGCCATAAAATCCCAATAAAATACACAGATTTTTGTGGTAGTAGTATGACAAAATGTGAAAACTTGATGGGGTAATAATAATACTTTTGCAAGGCACTGTTTGATCATGTTAGAAAAGGAAAAATGAAATTATGCACGGTTTCACTTCCAGGTAAATAAACAACCATAATTGTTGGTAAATATTACTGAGACAAAAATGGAGGGCGAAAAGTACACATGTGTTTACCATCTATTTAATAGAGAAAGGCTGTTGGGGATCCAAGAAGGACACTCTAGTCAGCTTCAAATTTCTCACACAGACGACTCTTTTGAAATCAAGCAGTGAATAATTTTCAGCCGTATGTCCTCGGACCATAAAATGCTCTTCCAGTTGAAAAATCAGCCCTTCAGCCAGTCCGGTCAGCCTTGTGGAGAAAATAAAAACAATCCAGAGCAGGAACTCTCGGAGTACCTCAGAGCAAGAGCACATTTTCTTCAGTCCACTGACTCGAGAGAGAGGGAGGGGAAAGAGACTGAAGTGTGGCCTATTAAATATTTATGCATGTGCCTTTAAGGGTGAATCTTTAGCCAAAGCATCCGGATATCAGTGGTCACATACAATACAAGATGTACGCTGAAAAGTCCACAAGCTAAAACTTCAGTAAAGAACAGAGATTACACTGAAAGTTAAATACCGCTCGTCTAACTTCTGTCTTACACTTTCTATCAGTAAGATAAACAATATTGTTAGGGTTTGTAATAATCTGCTTGGATGTGTCTCTCTGTGGCTCATGGCGTTCTCGTCCCCTTTCACAATGAAATATTACTGCAACACGCCTCAGCTCCTGGCTCATCAAACATTTGGGTGACAGGTTGTGTTTGATTATAATGAATTGAAAAACTCTGGCATAACAACAGAACACGACACACGCTTATACCCACAATGCATGCCCGTAAACTCACATTTACTTTCTGAATATAATGCAATAACACAGCCCACTTCTCCCGGTTAGAACATGGAGGTTCTTCTCTCGTCTTCAAGCGGGACAAACCCCCTGTGCTGTCTCAGAGAGACTATTAAAGTTTAGACGTGAAAGGATTTGAAAAATGAGAGGGAATTAAAATCTTCTGTGAGCCCTTAATGTCTTAAAATGTTACGTCCAAAGTTAAAACTATCAAAAACATCTGTGGGTGGTAGCTAAAAACATGAAAACACCCTCCTTCTCCGCCTCTCCTCTAATCTTTGTGGATAATATTTAAAAATCTCTATAATCTGTTGATGGAGGAACAAATACATCATCCTTTCTTAATGGAGGGCACCAGATTTCTCCCAGTAATTTTTCACTTGTAGCAGCTGTGTAAAAGATAAAATCCCCCCTGAGCACATCATCATTTTGGTGTTGCAGTAATCTGCTAGTGTTTCAGGTCAGAAAGTAGGGAAGTAGGGCAACACAAACCTTACCACTCAAAATAAAACAAAGCTTATTTCATCCATTGACATTTTAGAACACTTTTAAATACTTAGGCATTGGCAAAATAAGCGCATGGGCCTGAAAAGTGCAAAGGTGACGGAGAAAAAAACTGTCCTGAGAGCCATCAGAGTGGTCCAATCTGCAGGTGGCGACAGGTAAAATGAGACTTAGCAAAACTCAAGTCCTGTCCAGTTCTGGTCGTACCAACTCACAGCAATGAACGTCCACCTTTGCTCAGCTAAACATCAGTGCTGATGCTGCAGCTGCGCGTAAACATTTCCCTCATGGTGACTGAGCGGGCCAGGTTTGGCTTACGATAGTTTGAAATGTTAACTGGCACTGGCAGGTCCAGATCCTGCTGCTGGACGCTGCGGTAGCTGACACGTTCTCCACCATTCCTCAGTCCTTCTGGTTGGTGGTGGACCTGCTGCGGCGGAGGAGGCTGAAGGTAGAAAGGCAAATCATAGTGCGTGCACGATGGACAGAAGGTCTGCGAACGTGTCAGTTTTCTAGCCAAAGGAGGGGTGGAGAAAATGGCGGGGCCATTGGGCATGGAGGAGGCGGCAGCCGTCGCCGCCACAATGTTGTGGTTCGAGTGAACCGGCGGGATGCGGGACGTGACAGCAAAGTCCGGCTCCTCCTCCTCCGACTCTGACTCCTCCTTCTTACAGCAATAATACTGGAAAGGGGATAGAAAAGAAGGTTGAAGAGAGTAAAAGAAGGAAAAATGAGAGAAAATGTGAGGATGTTCAGGGGATCTGAGTACTTTTGAAAGAGTTAAATTATTTTTAAGGGCTTCTGTTTTATAGCTTCACATGTAATCTGAATAATGCAGCTTCCTTTGTGACAAACCTTTAAACAGAAAAGTTATTTGCACTTTTTCAGATTTTTGCTGCCAGTACCATAAAAGGACTATAAAACTAAATCTTGTATCCTTGTCAACTTATTGACAAGGATACATGTACTTGGACTGGAGTATTATGTTGCTTGGGACCTGTTCAGCTTTTCACTTTGGAAAAAAAATATTTTTTGGCCTGTAATACAGTCAGCATTTTCTTAGGCTACTTTCACAGACCTAGGAGATTAAATTCTGGACCTTACCAATTACCTTTCTGAAATTTAGCAACTACCATTCTGGGAACTCAGAGGATACATTCCCAGAACTAACCTAGTCTGTTTAAGACATATTGATCCATGACTTCATGTCTCAATTACATTTACTAGAAAAAATAAAGATAGACTACAAGGACTAAGTCATTCTGGAATCAGGTATTTTAATGGATCATTCAGAGACCTTACCAGTTGTTTTCTACGTTCTGGAAAAATAATCTTAAATTACCAGCTAAGTACCTGGTAAGATTTAGTATATCATTTAAATTCTAGCTAAATAACCAACAAGTTGCAGGAAAGTTTCAGAAAAGTTACTGGAAAATTCTGAGAAACTAACAAAAAAGGTTTTGTTGACTATATATAGAGTAAGTTTGAAGAAAGAAACTGAAAAATACCTCTGAGACAGTTAATAGAAAAACATTATGGAAATGTATTTAAGGCATTTTCAGAAAAATATTCAGCATAGTATCTGGTACTATACAGGAAGTTCCAAAACAATTGGAAAGCTCCATCAAAGTCCCAGCAAACTACCTTTTAAGTTCTGAAAAATAACCTCTAAATATTGGTAAAATACTTTGCAGGTACTTTCAGAGTTCAATTTCTTCCAGGAGAGTAATTATTAAGTTCTGAAAACTACAGAACGGAGTGTATTTTATTATACTACAACTAGGCACGACCATTTCACATGTTTACGAACAAATTGGTCAGTGCAGCCTCACCTGTAGCCTACAGTAGCACAATACTGCGATGATAAGGAGTAATATAACCGTAGCAAGAATTCCACCAGTGATGACCACTGTCCCGGCTGTCATTCGAATGGCTCTCCATTAACACCCTGCAAAGAGCAAGAAGGAGGGAAATAAAAAGCAAAGAGGAAGAATGGTGAGGGGAGTGAAAGCAGAAACAGAGGTGGAAACAGTAAACACTTCATCAGTACAGTAGCTTCATTAAGTAGATTATAACTGTGTGTCAGCTCAGTGGTGCTTATTGAATTATCCAGCAGCTAGGAGGCATGTAATGGAATCATCCTGAAAGTGCTGTTCATAATATAGACAGGATCTCGGAGCAGAACACAGTCTACAAGGGAGGGGAAAATCAGCAATCAACTCCAGGACAGCTGTAAAAAAAAATGAGACGTAGGCATGACAGAAGAGCAAAGAGGTAAATGGTGTAAAGGATGGATGGAAATAAACGGGGGTAGATGGAACAAAAGCAGACGGTGCATGAAAATGAAGAAGAGTAGGTGGGAGAGAGTGGGAGAAAAGAGGGGGGTTGACAAAGAGGAGCATTTCACGGCTGACAGTAAAATGCTGTGGCAACGCAGAAGTATAAAAATATAGAGGCAAAATGTATTCATGTAGATAAATCACTAAATCTTATGAAATGTGAGCATTTCTGTATCATTTATCATTTTACATATTCATGAGGCGTCAATGCTGCACTAATGCATGAAGTTTTTTTGTTTTTTTTTAATGACTGGTCTGTTTATTGTCCTGCACATCTATTTCCACTTTGGCAGAGCAAAACACAACAGTAGGAAATTAGTTTATAGGTTTGATTACTTTCAAACATCACTGAGTTTTTAAAAAAATGTTTGAACATGCTCCTTTATTTCTCTAACTTCACATCTACAAGGCATCATTCAAGTTATTCAGAATGTTGTAATATTGGTGCAGAATGCCACTGTAAACATTGGAATTGCATCTAATTTATAATGTAGCTATGGTAACTCATTTTTTTCTTATAATCTTACCATCACTAGACCTGCTGATGATATTTTTGTTGCTTATTCGAGTGGGTTAGATGGTCGTGTATTCATTGGTAAATGGGTTTGTGAGGATGGAGTTTGGGGTTTAGACATTTTCACTTCAAGCTGTCCACTGAATCAGCCAAGACGCAAGTCCCAAAAATGTTTTGGACTGAACAGCATGCAATTATTAGCCTGAAGAAGCGATATAACTGATGTCCTCTTTCGCTTCTTTGAAGCAAATGTTTCATAATCTGTTGCTTTTATTATATTCAAATGGAAGATATGCTGTCCTGCATGAAAAATATGCTTCTGTTGAACCTACTAAATATAGATTTGGTGATGAAAATTTCACTTTTTAATTAACTGTGTACTTTATCACAAGGGATTTTTTTTTATCTTTATTGAACCTTTATAGGAGACTCTCTGCACACACAAAAGTAATTAAAATTTGTGTCATCAGTTCTTTTTCACATACTGTGAGCCCAGCATATTCTAACCTCTGGAAATGATCTGCAAAAAAATAACTCTTTAAAATAAAATGACCTTTTGTTGCAGTGGCATAATCTCACATTTTTTAACTCTATTATAATTTTCCTCAGTGTGTGTGATGGTAAGATAAAATTGGGTCCTCTGCCAAACTTGAATGTCACAGTTTTAGTTATTTAATATCTTAATTATTCAATAGACTCCCAGTTTGGACAAACTTAGATGACATTCTCGGAATAACTTCCAAATTAACAAGATTATCTGTCTATCTACCTTACTTGAGTGTTATGTGCTCTTGCCTTTCCCATATTGATATGTGACTGAGAGAAATGTGCTACTGTGCCACATCACATTAATACCCCAGAAACACAGAACATTATTGATAACTAATTCAAAATTCCAGGTCAGTCAAGTAAAATATAATGAGAGCAAAAAATCAAGCCCCACTTTATTTCAGGATAGCTAAGAGTACCAATTATTAAGGCAGAAGTAACTTTGTGCAAAAAAAATATATATTTTTTTAAACAGGAGAAATTCTCTCAAATTAAAGGTCATATATTTTTTAATATTTTCAGTTGAATTGTATAAATAAAATACACACTTGTTATTTTAAAATATTCATACATTAGCTTTAGGGGGGCTAGAGATGTGGAAAGTGTTGGCATTTAAATGATTAATATAGCTTTTCTTTATCAACAGATTTTGGTTCTCTCACGGTAGTGTTTGTGATTTGTATCTGTGAAAGATAAATGTACTTATTTATCTGTAAAACTTTCCATATTTTCTGTTTTCTGCATTACATTCAAGTAACTGCAGCAGATTATATTATGCAAACCAATGCAGCTGAAAACTGATTTGGCTTTTATCTTTGGGTCGTTTTCACAACATGTCAGATAATGAGATGTGTCATTCCGTCTACAAGTTCAATAACATGCTATTATGTCTGAAACTTGACAGATGTGGGCAGAGACCTTTTCTCTTTGTTGTATCTGAAAGTGTCACAGGACCACACCAACACATGGCATTCTGGATAATTGCCTGAAACCAAAAATAGGCCAGCAGGCTTGTTGCTAAGTCATGACTCAATAGCAAAAGTCATTATGAGCAAGTGGGAACACAGCACTGACGTATGGACATATGACGAAAAGACGAAACTTCACTATGAGCAAGACAAATAAAAAAGGGAGAATTCTGTAAAAAAAACAAAAAAAACAATTGTAGAGATAACTTTCCTCCAGCTGCTCCAAACACATCCCAGCGTCTCACCTTGAATTTGTTGGAGTGACTTCAAGTGAAAAGCATTTGCTATTCAGAGAACTACTCAATAGCCTGGAAGCAATGCTAACCTATATCAAATGCATCAGTCGGTAACTTTCTTGAATTCTAAAACTGTTCTGCAGCGTGTCTCCTCAGAGACAGCCTGTAAAGTTTTAGAGGAACACAAAGCATATTGCTCATCTACAAACAAAACATCGCTGCTCTTCTCTCAAGCTGTGATACAGCTGGACTCTAATCCAGTCTGCAGGTCACTCAGCCAACCAAACTGGAAAGAACAGCTTGAGCAGTGTGTTTTGGCCTCAGAGGTTTGTAATTAAAAGATGTGTAGAACTTTGTGTCTGCGAAAGAAAGCAGAAGAGAAAGTTTTATCTCATTTTTGGAGCAAGTAAAGCATTAGTAAGAGCACCACAGGCAGGAGTCGAAAACATTCCTTTTGAGAAACTGGTAAATTAAAAAAGTAAGGAGCCATATGTTTCTTCTTAGATAATAAAAAATAATTATCTACAGTGTGCAATACTTGTAAACATTAACATAAACGCAGACAGCAAGGCTAAATGTTTTTTATGTTAAAGATCTTGTTAGCTCTGATAAGATTGCCATAATGCTAAAACAGGTGTTTCCATTGATACTTGAAGGTAAGATAATTTTGAGGAGGGTAAGATAATTTTCAGCATACCATTTGTAAAATAAATATCAATACATACAAACAAATTAGTTTATTTTAGTTTCTACTTCTTTCTCATTGTTTTGTTATGCTTTGAGGAATGTCTGTATGAGTTATCATCAGACGTAAATGTCTTGGTTGTAGGACATTCTTATAAAATATATTCAGATATATATTTTCTTCATTTTGTATTAAATACACCAATCATTTCAAACACATACACTTAAGCCAAACAAAAATTATATAAGAAGTGGGACACAAAGTGTGGCTTAAGGAGTTAAAAGCTTCCTCAGAAAAACTAGAATATTAAATGAAAGCATCATCCCAGTATTAGAAATTGAATGTCACAAAGATTGATGCACTTCTAATTTGTATTTCTGCTCCACAGTAGAAGATTTGGTCAGGATTAGGATCAAGCAAAATCAAATGCAAATCCTGAGTGGGGAGGACTTGTTCAGAAATCCAGAGGAACATATATGAGAGGGATCAAATGACAAACTGCTGGGTGTTGAGAGTGTGACTATTATTGAGTTGTTGTTGTTTTTTTGAAGAGTTGAAGTCATTACCCTTATCCAAGCCAAACATTTTGATCAAAATCATGCTCCAGTTTTTTCATGGTCTTCAAATATTCATACTCTTTGGACATTTCAGAGTTGAATTGGGATTTATATAGGTTGAATAAAAAAAATGCAAGTCACAATTTTTATGTATCTTTTTTCCTCAACTTCATGATCATGTTTTGCTGTCTGTTGGTCTACTAAATGAAATTCAATTTCTAATAAATTACCCCATAAAGTTTATGATTGTAATGTGACAAAATGTAGAAAGGTTTTTGGAGTAAGCTCTGCCAACTGGAATTGTCTAAATCAGAAAAGTGGAAGAACAAAAGGTATGAGCCTGTATACAATTTGGTTAAATGTGTAATTCTGTCTAAATAGACATTCTGCCTCTCATGCAGGCTATATGCCTATAGTATCAAAAAGATAAAAAAAAAAAAAACTAAGTAAAACAACTTTGCAATCCTTTGCAAACAGAGACACAGATATTGCTTTGGTCACTGTAGAGGCTAGGCAGACAATCCATTTGGACTCCATTAATCAGATCAGCGTGTGAGGGATGTGTTGTGAGAAGGTGACAAACAGTGCTAATTGTTTGACCACACACACCCTGACACACAAGTCCTTCAGACTCCACTGTGAAATAGAGCCTTCGAAATCCGTCCACTCAGCTGCTTTTGCAGGGATTCGTCCACAGGAACGACAAGAGTTGGAAGCAGTAGAACGATAGCAGCGGGTAGACGCACACACAAAACACCCACAAACACCCACATGCTGTAATTTTAGTAGTAGCTAACATGCTCAGACAGTGAGCTTTAGAATAAATTTCCACACTTCGATGAAACATGGCAGGGATCACAGCAGAGGTCTTGCTCGGAATAATGGCTGTTGACAGGCTTTCAGTTCAGCAGTGGAGAAGTACACAGTAGGTGGTGGATTTGAGTCGCGCACAACAGACAGTAACATGTCTCTGGAACAATGGGAAGAACTCGGTTGCAGTGGTGGATGTCAAAGAGTGAATTTGAACAACACAGATACACTAAATAGAGTACACAATGCCACAGTGCATAGCCATACAGTGCTGTTTAAGGAATTCAGGCTTTCTAACGGTTCTTTTCAGTGACTTTAACTAGTCAGCCTGGGTCAGCTTCACTGGCAATATGAGAATCAATGCAATGATGTTTGAATAATTGAATAATCTCATTGCAGACTGCACCTTTCCCTTTAATAAAAGGTACAGTCAGTCCCACTTCAAAGTAACTATAACCGAAAATAATCACATATTCTATCTAGTGAACATCCTCTCAGCAAGGGTGCATAGATTAATACAGATTGAAAAATTTGTTTAGCAAAAAAAAAAATTCAATCATCTCTTTTTGATATAACAATGCTTCTTGGAAATGGATCACATGTAACTGGAAAGTCTGACTATTTCCCTTTATATGGTGCCTCATCTGCACAGAAATTTTTTTTGCCAAATCTTCCCCTATAAAGACCTAATGGTTTGCAAATGGGTCTTTTTTTAATTTAACTGCATGAGTGAAGTTTGAAGTGAAAGTTGAAGTATTTGGAAATTAGCAATATATTTGTTTAATAAACAAAAGTTTCAGCTCTGTGAGAGAACCACAAACAACACTGACCGCCTGACTAGCCTGTCACATCTCCCTCGTTTTGGTCACCATCTTGGTCACACACTGCTGTGGGATGCAATCCTAATCCTCGGCAAACATTTATTGCAGTTCAGTCAATCAGGTTGAATTGGTTACTCTGACTTTAACAGCACTTCTATATCTATCTGCAGTTTTATTGCAATGAGACATCAAAAAGAAGAAAAATAAATAAAAAAGGTTTCTTTACTTTCTGTGCTATTTAAGTTACTTTCTAACCTACAACAAATTGGAACAGGCTGGCATCGACCATGATGTGAGAAACACTTAATACATGTTTTTGTAAATTCCAACTCTTCGTTTTGTGATACACTTTTAATATCAGCAGTTGAAAGAGTGATGTCTGAATCACTACAATGTGTTTATTTCTAAATACCAGCAGCAGTTTTATTCTGGTTGTTTTCAGTTCAGTAGTGGGGAAATTCCAGCCTTTTCTTACACCGTTTTTTTTTGTGGAGTTCATTGACCAAACATTCCAGAAAATCAGGAAATGGTTACCTCTGCCAGAGAGGAAGAAGAGGACAGAAGAAGGACCACATTTCAGGGTAAGCTAGTTTGACCTGAAAAGCCTTGCAACATCCCTATATAAAACCAAATTTTTGGCCTGTGATTTGTGTGCAGTATGACATTTTACATGCACACGTCTGTCCTTACGTTGATACTTTTTTGATAATAAATGCCTTCACTCTCTTAGTAAAAACTGCAGGCTCAAGCACTAAACCAATTATGCTAAGATATTTCTGCAACCAGATACTTTTGGTAGCTCACTGGAGGCTGAGACCACCTGTGGGTTTGCAGGTACAGCAAAGATGAACAAAGGAAAGAACCTGCAGCTTAATGGCTTCTGTCACTTTTAACTTCTCTCTGATCATCATACTGGATTTCACGCTGAAATCCAGGAGTAAAAATCCATCAAGTAGCATTTGCCTAAAGTATTGTTAGGTTTTGCATCAGATTACATCTAGTGTACACGTACTGATAACAGAACATGACCCAGGACTGGCTACTATATTAACAATTATTTAAAGCTAAAGTGAATATGATTATAAAATGACAAGGAAATTTTGAAACTGGAGTTGTTTTAAGAAGTTGCAAATTGTAAACTGGAACCTTTTGCTTCCTGACTGACCATAAATCTGCTGAACATTAAGGCTTTCATCCGATTCTTCGCAATCCTGGTTCTGACTTAACAGGCTCTCTATGGCCTGTTGACCACCAGAGTCACAATTTGTTCTGGAAATCTTATCAGGATAAACACAAGTTGGTCTGAAAGTAAGCTCAAAGCTGCTGTTGCTGCACTCTTTCATTTCTTTTCTACCATAGGTATGTATACTGTTTTTTTCTGCTGCTAGTAATAGATTTTAATCTGATTATTTTTCCCCAAAGCGAATGTGTTTCACATGTTACTTCTGAACTACAGTTCAGAATAAATCTTAAATGCAGGAAAGCAAGTTTTATTGCTCTTTAAACACATTGAATTTTTACTAATGTTTTTAGATAAGCAAATTAGTATTTGAACCTTTTTTCCAAAATCAGTAGCTCCTTTTTCTACTATATACAACCTAATAGCCCAAGATCAAAAGGTGCTTACTGGTAACATATATCTTCTGCAATCAGACAACACATCATGGTGAAGTGTCTGCTCATGGGTAACTCAAGAAAAATAACTTATTGGAATTTAGGTTAAGTATTTCAAAAAATAAAAACCTTCTAAAACGCTCCACAATTTCATCTTCTTTTCTTACAGACTAAAGTAAAGATTCATTTAAGAAGCTGAAAAAGTCATCCGTTAGCCTTCACATATTGCTTTTCTCTACATCACTATGTCTGGCTGCACCAACCATGACTGTATAACTTGACTCTCACTTTCTGACTCACTCTGTCCTTGCATATTATTCCACCATCTTTCTATGTCCCTGAACCCATCTCCAAGAATAATGACAACTCAGATGAAGACTGCCTGGGGGTAAGTCCCTTCTAGCCCATCCCTCTACTAAAACCAGCTTAACTCACTCCTCATGCTGACCTTGAATCAGGCGCAAGTGAGAAACGGACGAAAGAAGAATAATTTGGGGTTGTGGCTGAAGAACAAGACGGTAGCTATAAATGTGTTTTTATCCTCCACATGTGTCCCATTATTGCCCAGGAAACATTTCTGTAATTAGTGCTCCTCTGCAAATAATATATCATAAAAATGGCTCTTGGCTTGCATGAATATAGCACTGAAAGGAGGCCTGAGGGTCTCTTCATTTAATTATACAGCTCACTAAATGTCCCTCATCCATCTGAATGACCTTACTGCTCTTCTTTACAAATTGCAGGCTGATTTAAGTCCAGTCTGCTGCTTTAACCTCAAATGTGCTGTGCATGGACTGAAGCAACAAACCATGACTGGCCTTTTTGGTGTCCGAAAAATCCTTTATTATGTGATAAATACCTGTTCTGGCTTTTCAGTTTAGACCCAAACTACTTTCAGGACCACAAAGAATGGATATCACATAAAGCTCACCAGAAAAACAACAAAATGACCTCTTTTTAAAGTTTTAGGATCAACTATAAAATTTCAGAAAAATGTTTCAAATTTCTTGACAAAAAATATTGATTTAAAGAGTCTCATTAAAATATGTTTAAATTTAAATGTGAATACATTTTCAAAAACTTGATGTGTTATGATTTATGTAGTCAATCCACATTAAAATTTTAACAGTATGTCTGGACTTTTACTGGGACACACTTGATTTTGATCTGAACTTCCATTGTTGCTCTGGCTGTACGTTTAGCATTGTAAATGGTTTGATCCAGGATGTGTGGGGTCTGCAGATGTTAGCTGACCTTTTCCTGAACCTAATACCAAGTGATTTTTTTCATGATGCCTGTTTTCACTAATGTTCTCTAGCAATCCTCTGATACCTTTATGGAAGTGTTCATAATATATTAAATACATTTACTATTGTGCTGACGTCTCAAGGAAATTGCCTGGATCTGAATTAGGGGCACGAGAGTAATTGGGGCTAAATACAAATGCATGTCTCAGATTTTAATGTAAAAAAACCTTTGAAAAATATAAATCTCTTACTTTCTACTTCACAATTATGAGCCACAATACCCAGACTTTGTGATTATAATATGATAAAATGTGAAAATGTTCAATAGTTTTACAGTGACCCTGTACAGTATCCTCTGCAAAGATCTCCTATATTCAGCAAATACTGTGGATATCTAAGCTAACTTTGCCATGTTTAACAGGACATTGAAACGAGGTTTAAATTTAGGATATTTTATGAGTCACTCAACTCTCATAAATGCCACGTCTGTGTAGATCTAGAACAGTTAAAGCATATTTGCTCGATTTTAGGACATCTATGAGGCTCAAAACACTTTTAAAAATCTCCAGTTTCCTTTTTACATTTTATGTCAAACATATTGAGTTTAAAAACATTCACTGTCACTCATGTTCGGTTATTCCAAATAATTAAAGAAAGAAAAAAAAACCTTTCAGCTTTGAAATCATCTCAAAATAATTGCATGTAATCACATTTTGTCAGTTTGATGCTGCACTTCCTGTTCCTCCCCTCTGCTTCACAAAGCTCTACCCTCTGCTGTGCAAATAACACCATTGGTCTGAGGACGACAGGCTATAATCTTGGCACCACCAGGGGCTGCAGTGGGGTCTGAGATATTTCAGTTCTTTCAGTATCACAGAGAATTGAGGGTAGTCGCTGTTCTGCTGACTGACAGCACGCTTGTACTTTTGACTCATAAAGACAAAGTTCAGGATTTGTAGTCTCATATTTTTGCCCACAAGCTCAAAGGGACTGACTTTAAACCTATTTAGGGAAACGGCACAAAATCCAAAGCCTCTCAGTCAAGAATCCATCCATCCATTGTTTAAACCCCTCTTATCCTTGCAGGGTTGAGGTAAAGCTGGATCTGTAGCAGTGATTAGGACAGAGGTGGGGTACACTCAAAAAGGTTGCCTGAAAATTTGTTGGAGTTTTTGTCTCCCTTAACGTCCTCCTCATAGTCTATGCTAGCTAAATGAACCTGCATCCTTAATCAGCCTTGCTTCTCTCTGTTCTAAAATCCAACATATCCCAGTTTACACTCTTTTAGCTACTTTTAACTTATGAATTGTTTTCTTGTCTTTCCCATTTGAAAGACTGGCAGATGTCAGATCAATCATAAACCCAGGAAAATCCAATGATGGAATAACTTGAGGCTCAATAAAGATTAAAGGGATGCTTCAGTTACATGTTACATTCATTTTTGGGGGGGTGTCATGAACATGATTTTCTAAAAGAAATAAACAACAGAAAATACTTTGGATTAGGATTCTTACCAGTCAATTTAATCCACTTAAAATAAACTGCTCTGAAATGTGTTGGTTATTGTCACAGCAATTGTTTTGCTTCTGCATCTTCCAGATCAATGTTATGATTCTAAGTGCTCCCACATGTGCAGTGACTGTGCAGCCCTGTACAACTCACACTGGGTGGATAACTTAGTTTCCTTTCTTAATAAAAGAGCAGGACAATCCTGCTAGCGATAGATTCAAGCTGCAAATGTCACTTTGAAGAACATCAAGGAGACAGATTTCTCCAGTTAACAATGTAAATCTAGATTGCTTATCACTAAATAGTAGGATACAAAATGTATGATCTCTAAAACAATAAAATCCAATTAAAAAATTATAGCCAGTGCTGTTCTCCGATGTCTTACAGACCTCCTTCTTGTTTACAAGCCAAATCTGCTCCTTATGAGAGATTCAGAGAATGAACTACAAGATGTATCATTTATAGTTGCTACATGGAAACAAAGTGCAAAAATGTTAAAAACTGACAAAACAAATCATGTTTTTGACACTTACTAATAGATTAGTACATCACTATCTATATCTATCTATCTATATACAACTGTTATCTACATACAACAATTGTATATAGATACCATCTTTCACTCGCATTGATCAGGCTTAATCACTGCCTTCCACTAAATACAACTCTTTACTATTCTTTTGCAAGGCAACATGCTGCTAAATTCAATTTGAGTCACTATGTCAACAATACACTAGCTCTTTTCAGGAGAGATTTTTTGCATTTTATGCCCCACAGGTCATTTCAAATTTGGTCACATACTGTAAACCGTTTGCTATGGTCTATGAAAATATGCATGTGAAAAGATGTCAACTTTTCAAACAAAAGTTTGTAGTGAACAGTAAGAGTACACCCACATCTGTCAGTGCTGGCTTTGTCTTGTGAGTGTGGATGAAACAAGTACTATGATATGAAAATCTATGTTTTTCTAGCATTGTCAGACTTGTGAGCTGATGTGAAGCTGAAATAATGTGTAAGACTCTTTTGAAAAGCTGAAATAAGTTTCCTGAACTGCCCAAATGGCATTTTCACGGCAATTTCAACTAAATAGAACAAATTATTTTCAATCTTTTAATAAAAAAGGAACATATCTGCTTAGCTAGTTGTTTCTAATTGGGGAGAAGGCTGAAAATGAGGCAGGATGATTTTGCAGTTTCACACACTGGTTCTCTTTACCTCAAGGACATGCAACCTGATCACAATGCCCTCATAATGGATGTGTCGTTTGATACTTCATCTAAATGTATGTACCAAAATGACAGCATGTAAGGGAAATCTGCATGAACATACCTGTACATCTGCAAGAAAAAATGCAGTGAAACTGGAAGTAGTGTACTGTAGACCAAGACACATGACTACTAAATCCCCCACCAGTGGATGAAAAGATGTACAGTGTGAATAAAAAGACAAATGGAACAAAGGGTTTCAACCGGCAACCTACTGATTACACTATGCAGATGCTCTGTCTGTTCTGATAAAGTTTCAACTCAATTCTGGGTGCTGAAAAGTCAGAACAGCTCCTTAGTAGTACTGACATACATTCTAATTAATCCAGTAAATAAATATTTGGGGACGCTCATGGAACTAAGATCAGATCATAAGGAAAAATACACAAAAGGAAATGCTATATAAAACAGGGGAATATCAAAAACAGCACTTTAGAAACGTGACCATACTTTCTTTCCACAAAATGGATGCAATTCCTTCACATTTAGACACATGTACAATGTTTCTGTTTGTGCAAACATGTATACAAAACTTAATAAAATGTGAAAAATCAGTTTCTAAAAGCAGTTTGTTAGATTTAAATTGAATTTAAAATGTTGTTTCAAGGCATCATCCAATCACAGTGAGTTAATTTGCCTTTTAGCTTAATAATTAAAGCCACAATTCGCATAAAGCCAGAATGTGACTTGGTCAGAATATGTATTTGACATTGTCTATGCATGCAAAAAGCAGACATAGTTTCCTATTAACCTGTGCATGCATGCAGCTGCATGCTCCAATCCTGAGATAAAACAGGGTGTATATTTGTCTGTGATTAAGAATAGCTGATCCACTATTCATGCTACAAAACATGAAACCAACAAAAAGAAAAGTAAGAAACCTTTAAAAAAGTTTAAATTAGCCGAACGAATATGGAACATGTTGAAAAAAAAAATTAGAATCATAAGATAAAAATGGATGGAGAAAATGTTAAAATAGAAATGTTTTGAGAGTGTTTTCAGAATCTGCTGATTGCTCGGCTGTTACCACTAATGGTCAGCGCTCCAGAGGCGGCATGAGCAACAGTATGAGCTGATCTTCAGTTTCTATGACTACAGTTCTATTACCGACTGACATTTTGCCATTACAGTTTCAGTTTTTGAGTGGGTGGTTTATGCTTTTAAAGTAGTTTTAGTTGCACCAACTTTCTCCTGCTTGCTCTAAGCTGATAAATAAAAAGATTCATATGCAAATGGCGTAGAGGGACAAAAATGAATCATGAGCTAAACTGAAAAGTTTATGAATTACATTTTTTTTCCTAATGAAGACCACCTGGGCATCTGGGTATTTTGTTCTGTATTTTATTCCAATTACATCTCTGACCAAAAAGGGACCATGCTGACATTTGCAACTTTTATGTTTGAGATTTAAAACTATAAACTGTGGGCTCTGTTGATAAGCCTTGGAAAAAGCGATTTGGACCATGAAATTAATAATGAGAATACCCCTGGGCTTTTTCAAAACGAATGCGGCGTGATTCAATTAAAAGTGTAAACTTAGCCTGAGTTATTATCACACTTGAGAATTTATTATGTAATATGCACATATGCGCACAAAAAACAGTATAAAGGTAAACCATGTACATTAGTCTTGTGATTTGAGTTAATATTTGTTGTCAGATTTCAGAGGGTTAAGGGATGTTTTCAAAACAAAGAAGCTCTGGTTTCAGTCGATTTCAGTTTCACATCATAACGTAATAAATCTACAAATTGGAATATGCATTTATAATATAATACCCTTCAAAAATTGATGCACTCATATTTTGTTATTTTTTGATTATGTGAAATTCTTCGTGCTGCAAATGTTGAAATGTGTAAAAAAGGTTTTGATGAATTATTAGGGCTTTAAGATTTCATCTTGACCAAATTTAATTAGACTAGAACATTTAAAGCAAATGGTTATTTTTTAAATCAAAATTGTATTTTTACTCAAATTTAACAAAGAACTAAGATAACTAAATAAATTACAGCAGACAAGCACAGCAACGATGCAATGGAAGAGACTCAAGAGGGATGCAGGGAAACAGCCTGTTTTTCCACGCCCTCTGACCGAATGCTCTCCATCCCCACCTCCCTTTGGAGTAAACATCAGATTTTTTCTTTTTTTTTTTTTTTTAACAATCACTCAGTGGGATGAGGTCAGGCGACCAATAGATTCTCTGCACAGACATGCTCGTGTGCTGGTCACTTCTGGGGGTCTGAGCACATCCGTCTGTGCACAAGTGATGAGTGAGCACGTCAGGGTGTAGCTGCGAGGGGGGAAAGCATGGTGCTGAGGGGGTGGAGTGAAGAGATGGGTGGTGGTGAAGAGGAAGAGGAGGAGGAGGAGTGGGTGGTGACTGTTTAACATGATCAGTGAGCAGGCATGTTCCCTTCCCCCCAGTTTCAATCTATCCTCTCTACTCTCCCAACAAGAAGTACCAAGAGTGCGTTTTGAACCCAGTTAGGTTAAAATAATTACAAAAATATGAATATGTTACCCACAAATTAAAATTTTTTAGCACTTTTAAAACCTTCCTTATTCTCCTCCACATTCCTTCCTGATGTTTTCTCATCACCCATCTGTCTTGGAAATGTGTTTTCCCTCCTTCTGTTTGTCCTTCAGCTTCCCTCTCTCCCTCTTCTCATTTTTCTGTCCTGGTAAACAGACTGGAAGCTGGTAGAACAGCAGGTAGATGCACCACATCTTCAAGTCAGGCTCCAAGGAAAAATCAAGACTGTCTATAACAGAAATATGTAAGAGAGAGAAATTTATCTCCCAAGAGGCCTGGGGTGACCTGAAGCTCATTGAGAGAGTCACCATGGGAACACAAAGCCCTCCTTGCCTTTTACAGTTCTTTGATCATCTAATCCATACATACATTGTAGAGCAGTAGAATTTCACCAATATTAATGAAAAACATGTTATGATTCATCAACTTTTCATTCTACAAAAAAACTTCAAATGATGCATCATCAAATTAAAGACTGTAAAACCAAAAGCACATCAACAAGGTAGTGGTGAGTCATTGCATTTGACAACCACTTTCATTACCACAGATCGAAAGTATTTTTCTAAAGTGATTTGAGCTCTGAGAACTTAACTCATGGTTAATATTTTCTCAGACAGTGATAATTGAAAACAGACCATGGGGTCAAGGCTGGCTAAAAAATAAATAGAGGTGAATTTCCTTGAGACAATGGATATATTTTGCCCCTGCTTTGTTCTATTATTTGTTGGTTAGTCACAACATGCAAGCATGCAAGATGACAACTTTTTTAGGAGTGTGGGTGTTATTAATACATTTTCAGTCTATGAAAAAATTTAATTACAATGAATGTAAGCCTGCCATCGTGACATGGTTGTCGGTTTTACTTTCAAGTATAACCTTAAATAGTTAAAATACTGTAGTTGACAATGTCGTAACATACAGTCAGAGCAAAAATTAATAATAATTACGCTCCCCTACGGTTATACATCTTCGATCAACTGTTTGTTCACGTTGATAAATTCAAAGTAAAAATGCTGTGATATTCATGCTGCACCAGCAGTAATTGGTGGCATTAACATCAACGCATGAACGTTTCTCGTCAAACCCCCAGCTGGTTGCAGCAGACAGCTGCTCATACTGAGCCAAGTTCTGCCAGAGGTTTCTTCCTCTGAAGAGCGAGTTCTCCCCTCCACTTACGCTACAGGCACGCTCAGCGACGGACGGCTGCAAAGTCAAAACGCAATGGAATTGACTGTGTCCTGCCACTGCATGCTGGTTCTGGGAGAAATTGCTCCCAAGTCAGTGACTTGATGCAATCATCTGGGCTTCCTTAGACAGAAAACTTTTCACCAGTGGAAATAATTATCTAAACTCGAATGCTGTTGGAACATATGTAACTTATTTTGAGCTTACATTGGTGCTATATAAATACATTCAATTGGATTGAAAATTCAGATAAGGAAGATATGGAGCCTTCCTAAAGCACTGCCTAAAGATATTTTAAAACGATTCTCTCAAAACAGCTGCAGCTCATGTCTGATTTGACTCTGTTGATCCTTTTCTTTCGGTCTATTATTTTTTCAGCTTGAAAACAGAGTCAGGACAAGGCAGGGGGGTATACAAACAGACAAAAACAGCTGCATCATTGTTGTGGTTTCTATCTCTGAAAGTGATCCTGAGTCTGAGCAAACTGGGCTACTGTCTTATCTTTAATCTCTGGATTTCTTTCCTTTTTACTAGTTTTTTAAGCACAAGCATATGAAGCACAAATTATTAGTTTTGGAAAATATTAAGGGTACAGATTATATCAATGCGCTCAGTAAAATTAATATTTAAAATACCACATTACAAAGATTGTAATATCTTTTTAATGGCTGTCACATGGACCATAAACTATCACATAAGGCATAAGAAGAACACATGTTAGAAGTGCCACTGTGCATCACTTCAGTTGAAGGCCATCACATACTTCAGTGCATTCTGCTGACGGGTGTTGATGCTGAACAGCTTACTGAACCTCAGCAGCAGCTTATTTTTGCATAACACCACACACAGTCCCTGTTGTTTAAATGTTGTTGATAAAAAAGTGGCCTATTTTACTTAATTATAATTTTAAAGCGCATATGTTTTATAATTTGACTTTTGTAACTTCCTCTAACAGGTAGCTGTACTGCAACACAAATGCTAGCTTGTGTATAATTATAAACAGCATCAAAGGATTTTATTTCAGTGGTTCTGTTTTGCTTTCTGTTGGCTTAGATTGTGAAAAGTAGGTTTGTTTCTGCTTTATTTTTTAAGTATGAAGTTTAGATTGAGTGGCTATATCCCACCATCATCACAAGAGGATATAGAACCAAAGAAAATATTCATTTAAATTTTAGAAATATCTTAAAGCGTTAACTGCATCTCAGCCTTTAGAAATTTGCTTGTTGGCTGACATATCATCTGGTCGGTCACTGCCCTCTGTATCAAAATGTTTCCAAAACACTCAGTAGGTGATGGATTGCATCCTGTACAAACCCACTCCCTCTAATCCTATGTTGGGATTTTACCAACATTTACAGAACTGTTTCTCTCTCTCTCTTTTTTTTTTATTTGAGTGACATTAATGCTTCTTGAGATGCATTCTCGCCCTGCCTGACTAAAAATACCTTCAGCTGAACATTTTGGATTGCAACCGTTCCTAACAGTTGGTGACAGAAGTTCTGGCTCACAAGCCATGCGGTTTTGTCAGCGTGTGGCGTGCCTGGCCAGGCAGCAAGTGCTTCATGGAGAGTGCAGAAACCTGTCCCTTGCCTTTATGCTCACTCTCCCATCTGTTTATATCTTTGGTTTGGGCCTATAAATTCACTGACATTGCTCATGGTTTCATAAGAGCCTTTGAAAACGCTCAAAAAGACAAGCATGTGGCTCTATCCATGGTGCTGAACTCTACCTATCTATGCATGCATGGTTACCTTCAGAGATAAGATGAGTTCTTTGGGTCACATCCAGGGCAGTTTTCGCTCCTAGTTGACTTCAGTTATTCAAACAAAAAATCTGAGCAATGGCCAAGAAAAAAATCAATTGAAAGAATAGAGAGATAATACAAAATCTTTGTTTTGCTTTTGAAAGAGTTACAACTTTGAACTGGAGGCAAACATAACCCCCAACTGGGCCCAATCCTCTATGACTGTCCTTCATTAATAAGAAAAAAAATAAAAATCCAGACAAAAGATGCAAAGGTCCAGGATTATTTCCTTAATCTTTTCCAGTAGATCAGCTTCCTTCACACTCTCTGTAGATGAAAATTATTTTTTTATTTTATTTAGCTCAATTCCAGACAGGAGTATAGAAGAAAAAAAAAAGATAGGAGCAAAATCAAAAAGATTTCAAACGTAAAAAAAAAGAAAGAAAAAAAAAAAAAGCGAACCGGTTTCCGGTGATAACGACGTTTTATCTGACAGATGTGTTCAGCAGCGCACGAGTCCATCAACCGCTCGGCTGGAGTTGTTGAAACAGTGCAGACTGATCTGCAGAAAAATATAACACTCCTACGCAAACATCCTCATGATCAGCAGCACCAGTAGCCTGGGCAACATGTGCGCTGGAGAAACAGCATGGGTGAAGGGGGGGAATTTCGCCATTTCTTCCCCAACGACCACTTTCGAGCAGCGTCCTAGAAGGTCGAGGTCAGATTTTTGGAGTAGCGTCGCTCCAGGTTGCGCCTCTAGCCCGGCTTAGATCCCGCTCTTCTCTGGATCTCCTCCGGCTTCCTTCTCAGTGTTTTATCCTCTTACCGCATGTTCGCTATCCGGCTTTCTTTAAAAAAAGAGCTTTTGTTGTGGAAAAGCAAACGCCTGCAGCTGGATAGTTCTCCGAGAATAACGCCGTCTGTTTATGCACGGTTGATGTTATTTCCGCGTTGGCCAATTAATTGCCGATTCTTGCAGAGTGACGTCCGATTCTGCGTAGAGACGAAAAAAACAGAAGCTGCGCTTTGAATCCAGGGGAGGTTGGCCACAGCGCCTGAACGGAAAGTCAGTGTAGTAAATGCAGCCAGTAGTGCTTAAGGTCTGGGCTGAGGCTACAGTGATGTGTGGAAAAAATGCATCCATACCTCTTGAACTTTTTTACTATTGCAAACAGACACTTTAATGTATTTTTATTGCGATTTTATGTGATAGACCAACTGCAAATTAAAGGAAATTTTTTTGTTTTATTCATAGGGATAAATGAAATGTCACGTATATTTTTGTGATTGCTTTAAAATCGCCTTGTTAGAAACAGGGAAAAGCGTTATTAAATGTCATGCTGATTTTGAATTTATGTCAACTTTTGTGCATTGTATACCTGCAATTATTGAAGAGGGACCATAAAACTCCAAATCTTTGTCCTCCAAACAGGATTATTATTTTTTCTTTGTGACCATAATCAATGACTTTAGGAGAGCCAAATCGATATTAATAATTAAAAGAATTACACCTGACCACAGAGCGTTCAGCCAAGTCACAATGACAAACTGGCCTTTTCATCAGGAACAAAACCTTAATCAAGCTCCATTAGGAAGATGGACACATTGTCCCTTGAAGGATCATTTTTCTCCCTGTGTACCTTCTTCTGTCACTTGTCCTTTTGCTCCCTTTGCTTCCTGACTTTAAGGTCCAGTTTCAGTTATCTCACTGCGGAAATCTGTTCCACCCCTTTTTTCAGCCTCTCTTTCCTAAAACCTCTTTACTCATCTTTTTTTTCTAATTATCCAATCCAACTTACAACTGCTTGGGTCTCATATCCAAATCAGGCTCGGGGCAGTTTGAGGCACTGCTGAGGGCAGTGGTGTGAGTTTTTATTGCATTCATTATTCAGACTGAAAGAAGTGGATATTAGAGCACTTTGAGAGTGTGCAGTGTTGAAATATTTATATTAGCAGAGAATGAGATGGTTGGATTGTGTGTGTGTGTGTGTGTGTGTGTGTGTGTGTGTGTGTGTGTGTGTGTGTGTATGAGGGGAGGGTGAACTCTGCTTTTATGTGTTTTTATGCTTTTCATGGACTTCCACAAATGCAACGAGGAAATAGGATGATGTGAGCTAGAGATGCGATCTGATCACTGTAAAGACCACACTTTATTTCCATTTTTGTTGAAAAAAATAGTTTGGGTTGTTTTACATTGTCCTGTCTGCAAAAGGTACTTCCAATTTTGGTAAAATAAATAAATTACATAATAAAACCAAAACTGGACCATGACACAGTGTGGCAAAAATGGGTCACTGCTATCAGAGAGGCATCAGCAGAGGGAGTCAGGGACGCTGGCCACCGCTCTGATCATTTCAAACAATTCCTACTTTCCTCATATCCTCTTCCATCTTACTTTCATACAATCTTATTATAACCTCTGTCAACAACATCATCAACAAAATGGACCAACAAGAGCACAGTCAAATGATATTTGATGTTATCCTGACAAACCATGACCTATGCACATATATTGATCAATCTATTCTTCAGGACTCAATATACACATATAGCTCAGACAAAACTTTACATATGCTCATTATCAATATGAGTTTTACAATATTTTAGGGATTTAAAATATTTATTTTAAGTGATCTTTCAACTGAGTTTTCTTCCCTCACAATGCCAACAAGTACTTTTGAAGTGAAGCTTTCTAACCAAGAACTGGTGCATGGTGGTTGCAGTATCATGCTGTGGGGCTGTCTTTGAGTCTTTGCAGGAAAGCAAATAATTTAGATTAACTCTAATTCTGTGCAGAAGATTGATGGCCAAAACAAGCATGGGTGGAGGCGCAAGTTAAGGTGAAGCTACCAAAGCTAACGCCATTGAAACTTAAACTGAAATCAGCACAGTCTGTTAAAGCTTAGATACAGTTAAACTTCACTTTCTCTGTTTAGAGTTTTAAATGTTCTGCCAGAATTATGTAAGAAGTTGGCTAGTGGGCACAAGCATGTGGTCAAGGCGCAACTTCCTAAGCAGACATTTAACAAAACACGAGAGGGGGTGTGTGTACATATTAAAGTTAAAATATAGATTTGGAGATGAGTCACATAGGATGTGATGATACATCATCATTTGGACACTAACTGTTGGAGGACTGAGAGGAGGAGCGTCAGCATGTGGGCAACTTAAGACCAGATGGAGCTTAGAAAAAGAAGGAACGTGAATATAAGTGAAGAATGAAGGAGGGAAGCAGAGGGAGACAGCTGAGTGTAGTGAGATAGAAGAGGGCTAGAAGGAGACTACTGATGAAATGATGCCCTGCAGGGAGAAGAAGAGGGTGGGATCAAATGAACATGATAAACTGAGACTGATTGGTGAACTGGGTGTGAGTAGAATGTTGGATGATTAGAGCCGTGGTTGGGATGTGCCCCTGCTCCTCAGCCTACACCATCATTTTAATTTAATTGAAAATCTAGACCCTGTGTGGATTAGAGAAAATGTTCAGCATATTCAACTTTATGCATCCAATTCTTCAGTGAACTTATCACAACAAGCCCACTCAAACAGGAGAATGGCTCAGATGAATCATTAAAATCCTAAGTGTAATAACTCATTTCATCCGATGTCCCAACCCCCACACCTCTTCTCCTCAATTCACAGCTGACTTTACAGCGTCTCAGCTCTGTTTGCTGACGCATCAGTAGTGGCACCAGAAAGACAAGTGTGCCTGTAAGAGAAGAAGAGAAGGCAGACAGTGAAAGAAAGACGCCCCAGCAGAGAAACGTGTGATGGGAGAGAAGCAGAGCAGGCCAAGCATCAGAAGTGTGACTGAATGAAGGAGAAGAACAAAATCATTATTGTCAAGCATGTAGAGACAAAGAGAAGGTCACTGAGCCTCATATGAGAGCTGTTCTCAGAACATACAGGGCTCTGTTTGCGCCCAAGGGGACTTGACGTTTTTATTACATTAACCACAACAATGGCTGGAGTTTTCTTATCCTGTCTGTTTTTATGTTCTAATCCAAAGCTTTTCCTGTATGATTCCATTCTGGATAAAAAGCAAAAACTCAATAGTCTGACATCCTATAAGAGTTTTTTTTTTACCCCGATTTCATTCAGAGTTGGCAGTCACTCTGTTGTACAGGAGCTTTACCTGCAATTGAAGGAATTTTGAGATCTATTGAGTTTTCTCCAATGAAAAAGAGATGTTCAAAATCATCACTATGCTTTTCTATTGTTTTCTGGAGTATGAATATTCAGGTAATCAATACATTTCTGACTTATGTTTGAATTTGGGATTTGTGGCAATAAGCTGTGATTTGTTATATGTGGTAAAAAAATGGTTTTGAGGTAAACACTTATGCTATTGCTGCAGGGTGAGTCCATACTTAACACATTTGGGAACAAAAAGGATTCTGTTTACTAAAATCATCACATTTCTCCTTAAGCCAATGGTGTCCAAAGTTTTGATTTTGTGTTGTTTCCAAATGTCATTCGAGATTGTTGTAAAATTGACAAATTTGATTGATAATTTTCAAGAGTTTAGTTCAAGATTTTCACTGACGCATCTTAACTTGGAAAACACTGGACACAGCAAAAACATTCATTATTTACTGGCGATATCAACTTCTTCCTTCCATTTAAAATTAATAGTAAGTGGGATTGAAAACATCTAGTGACTCATTTTTAAAGAAATAATGACCCCATATTCTATTCTTGTTGCTGAAAAAATCATTTGCATATCAACAAAATATAAAAACATTAAAACCAAAAATTTGGAAACCTGAATAATTTTCTTTTAAGAAGTCAAACAGAGTCAGATCCCTGTTATGCTTCAGATCTGCAAAAATTTACAGATCCAGTTTCTAAAAAAAATCAGGCAACTTTTTTCATCAAAGTATGTGTTTAATATTTATAAATCCTTACATGTTTCATTGTTGAAAAGGTAATGAATAAGTAAAATCACAATTTGCAAATGCTATTTTAAGTGAGAAATAAATATTTTTCTGCTGAAGACCACACATGATGTAAAAACAAATAATGAAAACAATAGCCAAGCAAGTAAATAAATAAATCCTTGTGTTTATTTATGTTGTGTTTGTGTTTATTCATGCAGTTTCTGTAATGTGTTTTTCTACTGTAGTAAACTTTTTTCACTAAACACCCTTTTCACAGTGACTTTACTAACCTATTAGATCACATCGCTTCTCCTTTTGAAAACCTGTATTGACAGTTAGATTAGGTCTTCTGTAGCCTAAGGTGTAGGTTAAGGAGGACTTAATGCCTTAATGCCTTGTTTACGCATCACCCAAGCGCCCACTGCCCCCTAAGTGTTATTTGAATCAATGGGGGGACAGCTTCTGGTGTAGGTAGAATATATAGAAAACATTTACATGTAGAAAAAAATCATTTTGGTGATTTGCTTACCAAAGCAGAACAGAAAGAACAATAAACTTAAGTTAGTCCAATATGATGGTCATTGATAATGCCCATGGCTGGATTTGGATGAATTAGGGTCTGGCAGACGTGCAGAATCATGACCGACCCCCAGGGCTTAAAGAACACAATTCAATTTTCCTCAACAAATGTAATACCATTAGGCTGGATAAAAACAGGCAACTCACAAGGGAGGAGTCTTTTAAAAAGCAAAGAGGTGGAAGAGGTCGGAAGAGAAGTAACGGTTGTTCAGAGGAAAGAGGACACCAATAGAGGATCTCACCAGATAAATAGAGAAGAAGAAGTACAGATGCTACACAGAAGGTCAAACTTTGTCTAACATTACAGACGGAGAGGACTGAACACAGGAAGAAATAGCGTCTGTTATGTCATATGAGGCCTGAAATCAAACAAGACAAATGCGAGTTTATTAGTCTGGAGAATCACATCTTTTTACAGCAGGACTGGAGAAAAAGTTCCCTCGCAGTTTGTTTTTCAGCTTAAACTTCAGTTCAACTTTGGCAAGAGAAGTAAGGAAAAGAAAAACGTCTTGAAGAAAAAACTTGAAAGGATCTGTCCACCAGCATGAGGATCTTCAGCAAAGACGTTCGCCTTCAGGACTTCACCATCATGTATTTCACTGGCCTGGCTGCCCTGATGGTCATCCTAGTGGCTTCGTACCAGGCGCCCTCCAACGCCGTCGACGTGTCCAGCCTAAAGCCGAGCCCTTCCAGTTCTCTGCCACCTCTCCCCATGCCTTTCCGTATGCCTTTGGACCCACTTGGAAACCTGCAGCTGGCCTGGAACATCAGCTACGCCACCCAGGAGGTCTACATACAGCTGAGGGTTGCAGAGCTCAGACACGGGGTGGTCCTGGGGATGTCGGACCACGGTGAACTCACCAACGCAGACCTAGTGGTGCTGTGGGACAATGGAACAAGGAGCTACTTTGGGGTAAGCAAAATTGATGCTGGTCTATGGTCTATGTTTTGAATTAATTTTATAATGTTTTTGCAGGGCTATTATAAAGAATCTTAAGGAGAAGGGATTTCCTATATTTCCTTGTCTCTCCATGGTTGTAGGGGTGTGGGAAAGGCATTTTTGCACAAGCAGCCTGGGGAAGAGTTTTGCTGCATGATCACAGAGTCGCTGAAGATGTTATCAAGCCTTGCTAATTGGAAATCAGTCAAACTGCACTAATAGCTGCAGCTCTACTGGGAATCATTAGCAGATATTTGCATATCAAAGCCAAATCACATGTTAATTAAGATGTGCGAAATGCCTTTTTTTTTCATTACGCCTCACACAATTTTTAAGAAATTTCAAATGGAAATTTGTTGGTATTGTTTTGTTTCTGATTAGGTCTCTCACTACCTAATCAGTGTCTGCAAGGAAACATCAACAAAGCAAAGGGAAAAAAATCAGTGCGGATGTCTGATTAATGAGAAAAAAATATATATATATATATTTGTCACATATAGGAACAAAGACAGCAGCAACAGCTACATTTTTAAATAACCTTATGACATGATACTATCAGTAGAATCCTACAGTGAGTAATGTTTTAAGGTTTATATCTAAGGAGATATATCGGGCCCAGCCACTCGATATATCTCAGATTTTTTTCTCCGCAAACTTCTAACTCACACTGGACAAGGTCTAATATGGTCCACATGCTTTATTAGATTTGTACAAAATGCACACTTTCTAAACTGATGCCTTCAAAATCCATGGAGTTCATGTGGGACAGTTACATAAGAGTAACAGTGAGGAGATGAAAATGAGAGAGCTTAGGTGTTATTTTGGACAGGTAGGAATGTGAGAAACTCAGACGAGGCTACAAAGCCTTCTGGCAGAGAAGAAGAACATCTTGTTTGCCAGGTTGGGGAAGGTTTCACAACACCAAATGCCTCTCTTTTTCTAACTAGTTCTTTTTATGAATTATACCATAATTCTCCATCAAACAGCTGACTACAACCGCTGCCATTTGTCACAATTATTACCCAGTAACCAGTTTCTTTTTTATTTATTGGGATTACTGAACTAGTATCTGTGTCTTAATAATCTACTATTACTTACTTTTGCCCTTTCTTGAAATATACTGTCAAACAGGAACATGTAGCTGTCTTAATTGTGATTATAAAAATTTCTTTTTCACTTCAAAGTGCTTTTTTTTTTCAAACTGCTGCATAGGGTACCTTACTAACAAACTAGCTCATCCATTAATCAGTTCATTTGCGATGGCGGAGGATTTTCCGATGCTTTAAGAAAGTATTCCAACCCTATTAATTTCTTTCACATTTTTTCATGTTACAGCTGCAATCTTCATCATATTTTATTGATATTTCAAATGGCTAACGTGAAGTAGTGCTTAACTAAAGAGGTAACGGAAAACCTATGTCTGGTTTTGAATGTTGTTTTACAAAAGAATCTAAGATTTTCTTCCAGTATTGCCCTGTATTTAGCTTCATACATCTTCCCAGTAACTCTGGACAGTTTCCCTCTTCCTGCTAAAGAACAGTATTGAACAGCATAATGCTGCCACCGCCGTGTTTCACCAGTGGCAGGATGTCCTATGGTGTTAGATTTGAACTATTAGAGTTTTGCATGTAACCCAAAAAGTTCAGTTTTGGTAACATCTTACCAGAGCACTGTCTTTAACATTTTTAGAGCAAACTGAACTGCAATGGGATTTCTTTCTGCAATGGCTTTCTTCTTGCTACAGAGATTAGATTTATGAAAATCATGAAAAATAATTGCCATAACACATTCTCTTTGTTCTCAGTTGTTCTCTAGCAGGCATCTCAGGCCTTCACAGGACAGCTGTATTTACTCTGATTAAAATACACACAGTTGGACTTCATTTACTAATTAGCTGATTTCTAAAGACAGTTGGTTGCACTGGATTTAATTAACTGTAGGTGTGGCAAAGTATAGGAGGATGAATACAAATCCAAACTACATTGAAAATGTATATATTTTCTTATTCCTTCCTGTAAATGATGCTGTTTCAAAGTACTGTAATTAAAGATTGAGGTCTTCAGGTTGTCCTGTTTCACATCATTATCTCCGACAGGACGCATGGAGTGACAGCAAAGGCCATGTATCACTGGATAGCCATCAAGACTACGAGCTGATTGAAGCTAAGCAGAAAACTGATGAATTTTACTTGCTCTTCAAAAGACCATTTAGTACCTGTGATCCCAGGGATTACGTCATAGAGGTAAGAAAAGACGTTATTGAGTTGTTCTTTCATTTCCTGTGTGTGTGTGTGCATCAACCTCCCATATTTAACTTTGTAGTTGTTTAAAACCTTTCTCCTCTGACTCATCAGGAAGGAACTGTGCACATCATCTATGGCTTGTTGGATCAACCACTTGCCTCTCTTGGAGATCTGAACCTGTCCCGAATCCACATGGGGGTGCAGAGAGTGTTGATGCTTCGCCCTGACATGCCATCACCCACTCTGCCTCCAGATGTGAAGACGATGGATGTTCTTGCTCCAAATGTCATCATACCAAACCAAGAAACTACCTACTGGTGCTTCATCCAGAAGTTGCCTGATGATATGCCCAAGAACCACATTGTCATGGTATAAGGATATTTAGAATTATAAATACTTTGTATTTGATCTTTTTATCAATACTTGAATGAATTAATATAAAAAACCTGTTTGCTTTTTTACTATTTCCTCTAGTATGAGTCTGTGATAACGCCAGGTAACGAAGCCATCGTGCATCATATGGAAGTGTTTGAGTGTGCACCAGATCTGCGAGAGGTACCACAGTACAGCGGCTCCTGTGATGACAAGATGAAACCCAAAAAGCTCAACTTCTGCCGCCATGTGCTGGCTGCGTGGGCCATGGGGGCTGAGGTGTGATGGGACGTCATACCCATAACATGAATGGGACCTTTCCACAATAACATCCATGACAAATAATCCAAGACTCCATACTCAAATGTCAATTAAAGAGGTGACAATTAGGTTAAATGTCATCAGTTTATAAAAAAAATATTTAAAAAACCAAAATATAGAGCAGAATAACTGTAACTAGTTCCCTGGTTTAATGTAAATACAAGGCATCTAATTGAAAAAGAGCATTGGGATGAACTTGGTTAAGTCCAGACCTTGCACCTATTTTAAGAGCCAAACAAAAGCTCCCACGCTACTAATATTAAAGCCTGGAGCTGCAGGCTTTAAAATTCTGTAAAGATGTTCCCACACACATCACTTGAGGTAAGAGACAGTCTGTATGTGGGAAGCACACAAATATTTATAAACTTGCCAACATGAAAAGAGAAAAATACACCACAAAAGCAGCAAATGAAAACCCTTCATGAATTCATCTGAGACGTTTTAGAGGTGATACAAAAAAATTAAAAATAATCATAATGGGTCCTTAAAATTAGATTCATGTTTTTTCAACTGGTTTTAAAACAGTTTTTTGTGCCATTGGCAATCTCTTCATTGCAGAAATCGCAGACTATAACTTGCAGAACAGCTTGTTACATTTGAATACTTAGCTGGAAAGAATAATGCCATTCTTTTTTCTGTGCCCCAATAGTTTTTATCTCACATGTTTTTTGATATCTATTGTGGGTTTAGTCAGTAATTACAATGGCTGTGGTGAAAAATATGGAGATAATTCCTGAGTTTCTTGTGACAGATAAGATGCCCTGGCCAGAGTAAACTATGTCTTGTACAACTTGAATTAACAAACAAAATGTTTATTTACAACCTTCTCAATAATCCATGAATTTTAATTATTTACTTTTGGTGATGAGCTCCGAGTCTTTAGGGTTTAAAGGCTTTCTTGGCATCACCCTAATTTTTAGCTTCCACCACAGATTCTCTATAAGATTGAAACTCCAAAATAGTAATATGACTTCCTGTCAGAGGAAACATGTTGCTCAGATTAAATATTGGCCTTAAAATCAATAATCGTCAGTATGAAAAAATATGGATTAACCGCAGATTTTGTCCAAATGACAAACTTTCGACTCCACAGAAGTAGAGTACAAGGCCATAAGGTAACAAAGCAGCGGCTGAGTAAGTAAAGCAGCCTGCTCGCCACATAAAGCAAAGAGGACAGGGAACAGCGAGGCTGTCACCATATTTCTCTGTACCGCTTCCCACTGTATCACAAGCAAGCCTGGCCCCTCTCCGATTGGATTATCTGCCAGCTAAACAAAAACAAGCAGGATGCCTTCTGTGAGCTGTGAAGACAAGATTAGGTTGGAAATATTCAGGCCTCTTTCATCACCTTCTTATAGTGTTGTTTTATTCTCCTAGGCAGTGCACTGAAAGAAGAGGGTATTGAAGCCTTGTAAAGCAGCTGAAAAAAGAGGGAGAACTAAATTATGGAGAACTGTCCTTTTGAAACAGTGGAGGAGCAAGTTCAAAATGTTTGGGTTTTTTTTTAGAAAAATACACTTTACATGCCAGCATAGAATTTCAAATTGTTTGATAGGTTCAAAAACAAAAGTAAAATTATTTGATGTGCAACTTTTCTTTGCAAAGAAACAAATTCTAATATTTCTATTACCTTTCAGATACTAGAGACTAATTTGTTCATATAAAACATTTAAAAAGAATTTAATTTTCAAGGGAAAATCTTGATTACTATAAAACATGAGTCTAGTTGTAACACAATTATTAAATGAACTATAAATTGTAAGTCATCCAATTAGCCACTGCACTACACAAACTCCTGTTTTTCTCATGAACCTTATATTTCATGTGTGCATGGATGTGTGTGCTTGCAGGCTTTTTACTATCCCCCTGATGCAGGCCTGGCCATAGGTGGACCTGGTTCCTCAAGGTTTCTTCGTCTGGAAGTCCATTACCACAACCCTCTCCTCATATCTGGTACACACATTGCACACATCAGTACTTAACTGAAGGATGTACTGCCAATGGCAGACATATTCTTTCAAAAAAAATAAAAACAGATGTTTTTGTTTTGTCTGTTACACTGAACTTTAGCCTCTTCTAATTAGATTAACTGATTTGATTTTTGCAAATATGTATCTGGATGTGAAATATTTGTATATTTCACATTAATATTCTCATGTTCCTTCCTTGATATAAATAATTATAAAAAAAAATTCTGCTTTTATGAGAAATCTAGAGGTTTTTTACCAGAAGAGGTGTGGCTAAATTTAATATTACAGGTTGTAGGTGTGCCAATGAGAATCTGTTTTCTGTTAGGTTCTGATTTATCATTAAGAATCATAGCATGAGAAGACATATGAGATGTGTACACAGCTTCTCTGTGCTTTCATTAATTCAAAACCCATTACTCTGATATGGAAATTGATAACTTCCAATCTTCTTCCATCACAAACTGACTTTCTGACCACCTTGACAGGGCTGATCAAGTGGAACAGGTAATTCCAGGGCATCTCAATTAAAATTTATGACTTGCAAAATTCGCTGTAAGTTAAAAATGTTAACTTACTATAAGATCAAACTATTTTTACTTTGCTTATTTTTGTTGAAAAACAATTTGCATTTTCTTGTCTTGTCCAAATCATAAGTGCTTCCAAACACCTCTGAGGACAAGACCAGATAAAGTGTCTGTTCGACACTTTCAGTCAATGATCACTGACAACTTAAAGAGCAGAAGGCTGCTACAGAAAACAAAAAGAAAAAAACATATTCATTTTTACATCTTTCAAAGACTGGAAAGGTGCACAAATACCCTACCTGTGGAATATTTGTCAAGAATCACAGTTACTGTACATCAAACATTAATGAGTCTGTATTTTTAATGCAGGCAGGCATGACTCATCTGGGATACGACTGCATTACACTCCCAACCTGAGGCGGTACGATGCAGGGATCATGGAGCTGGGCCTCGTTTACACTCCTGTCATGGCGATCCCTCCAAAGCAGCATACCTTCTATCTCACTGGGTATTGCACATCTAAGTGCACCCGGACTGTACGTACATAAATCATAAATTCATTACTTAGTGGTTCAAAAGCTGAGAAACTCAGCTTTGAGATTTGTTGGTAATCTAAAAACTCTTTTTATTTGTCTGCCGGTTGTCTCTCTAGGCTTTGCCTCCAGGAGGTATCTATGTATTTGCCTCCCAGCTGCACACCCACCTGGCTGGCCGTGGGGTCAGAACAGTTTTGGTGAGGGGAGGGAAAGAGCTGGAAGTGGTACAGGAAGACCAACACTTCAGTACACACTACCAGGTGAAAGAAAGGACATCTCTATCCATGTCAATGCTATAATGATTCACCTTTGCAATTTTTTTTCTAATGCAAAAAGATTGGAAGATTAATTTAAAAAAAAAAAAAATCATTTTAAATGATTTCAGAAATATTGTTTAAAATTTTCAAGAGGAAAACCAAGCTCTTTTTGCTATGTGAAAACTTTTCATCTTGTTTCATAAATATGATAATCCATAATTTACAAATTAACAGTAAAACGTTTATCAGAAGTTAAGAAGAAAGAAGTGTCCACGTTCCAAACAGAAAGTGTTATGTGGGCAAACGAGGTGCCACATCACAGCTTTTCTACATTATTATTCTAACAAATAAGAAAAGCTTAAAGATTTCTTCATCATGTCGTCATTTAACCACTTCATCTTCCACAAAACTGAAACAAAACAGAGTGAGTCTATTACTCATTTTCTAATAAACCGTTGATGATGACTTGTTTAATAAAAAAAAAAATTACAATATAAATAAAATAGTTTAAGAAATAAAATAAATACAATATATATTTTACTATACCAGCATTGAAAAGCATTTTTAAGCAATTATTCATGAAAGTTACAAACTGCTACTGTGCTAGCTTCCTACAGCGGCTGGCTGTGCTAGAGTGCTAATGTGATTGTGTGCAAAAAAACTGCTTTATAGGAGACAGCTGCTATTTTAAAATTCCTGATTCAGAATAACAATAACAATAATAAAATGCTTCTTTTCTTGAACAAAACCACTAATTTATCAACCAACAGCTTGAGGTAGTTTGAAAACGCTGCCAAACTTCCTGTCGCAGCTAGCTGTGCTACAAAGCTAATGACATCTTGTTTATAAACATAAATGCCAATAAGACACTGGTGGCACTTTTTTTTATTTTTATTTCTGAGTGTTAGCTAGAGTGCTAACTAGCATTTCCACATTTTGATTTTTTTGGTGTGTTTAATGTGGTTCGTTTTCCATTTCTTCATCCACCAAAAGGGGGCGCTACAGTCACAACATCCTCCCACTTCCAGCGGTAATGACAATATAACTCATGTCATGGTTTAAGGCCTCATCACCAGGCACAACACACTGTAATTTCAAAGATGCAACGACCTTATCTGCCAGCTCTAAACTGAGAAACAGCGGCATTAATATGTTGAGTTACAGCCCAGATGCGTGCTTTTTGCATGCTACATATGTATGCTCGTCACGCGTTCTGTGATAAAATCTCAATATAATCTCATGTGAGACTCATCTAAATGTATGTTGAGTGGTGTTAACTCAGAACCTGAGGCCTCGTTAGACATATGAGGGCTTTTGTTACTCCATTCTTCACCAAGTTAACATATTTTCTAAAATTTGTTAGTATAAAAAGTCCTGGGGAGAGAAACGGCTGCTGCAATTAAAGTCTCTGTAATTAAAGTATTTGTACAGAATACTATACTGAAATGTATGGTTAACTCTGAAGAACAATAAAAGCATCCTGTTTTAATTGTTAATCATATCTAAGCTGATTTTTAATGTGAAGCACAATTGATATTTGACTCATGAATCCCTTTGTTCAGCTGAATTTGCTCTCTTCTTACATGTAGACAATCCGAGTTCTGAGGAAAATGACAAATATTTTACCAGTAAGTATAACATTTTGTGGATTTTTGAATAAAAAATGTATGTATATATTTCATATTTGAAAAACTATCATCTATCTATCTATTTATTGGTAGTGCACTCAACTGCTTTCTTTTTTAATTTCATTCTGAAGAAGAGCAATTTACAACTCAGCTGGTTCAAGTTTATTTATATTTTCAAACAGTATCTCTGATCCACAAAACACATTTCCTTTTGACTCCAAACTGGCTGCTGATATTTCTTGTGTAATTATTTCTCTATCCTGCAGGGCGACGTCCTTATAACAAAGTGTACTTACAACACAGAGGACAGGAGCAAGCCTACAGTGGTGCGAAGTTTCAGTCTTTAAACGAAAGCTTGTTTTAACACTGTAGCCCTTAGAATCCCCTCTGATGCCCCTCACGCTCATTATTTTGTTCTGCTTTTATCTTCACAGGGAGGTTTTGGCATCATGGAGGAAATGTGCGTCAATTATATTCATTACTACCCTCGGACTCAACTGGAGCTCTGCAAGAGCCACGTTGACCCAGGGTACCTGCAGAAATATTTTAGCTTCATTAACAGGTACTGCTCTGCTGTTTTTAATGAGAAACATAAAAATACTATAATCATTTTGACAATACCTTTCAAGGAGTGCTTAATTATTAATATTAAAAGAACTGAGATGGGTCAATGATTAGCAGTAATAATGAAAACGAGGAGACCCGGTGTCAAAACAATTTCAGCTTTCTAAAATCTACTGTAAAATATTTTTCCACTTTAAGTCAATATTTTACAATAATTATTTCCTTCTACATACATATTAAATATTAATTATATTTTGGGAATTTTATACCTTTAAAAGGTCAGGAGCTGCATTTTTCCATTGTTTGAATCTGAAAAAAAAAAAAAAAAAATATCTAAAATGCATCACACACAAGGATCAAAACACACAATCAAAAGCAAGGGTAAAAAAAAATATTAAATGTAAAATTTTTCAGTAGTTCTTGTTAAGATTGGATAAACATGGACTTTGTTGGTTTGATAGGCCATCTATCAAACCAACAACCTGAGCTATTTTCATTCAACCCAGTCTAAATGAGAGGAAAATTAAACCACAATAGCACAAAATGTCCCTGAGATCTGCAAAGAATTACAGAAACAAATGGGGATTTTATACCCCTTCCAACCGAACACACCGTTATCCTCTAAAAGCGAAGATAAGTGTTTTAAAATACCTCGTCTCCTTGTTTTGTGGACTTTTTTCCATCTCTCCCACTCTTCCCATCAAGGTTCCATGGAAATGACCAGTGTGTGTGTGGCGATTTTGGTGTGACAGATCAGTACGCTCAGCTGCACTGGGATGATTTTGCCGGAGAAGTGTTGGACTCTCTTTATAACACAGCTCCCATCTCCATGCACTGCAATCAGTCCACTGCACGCCTCTTTCCTGTGAGTCCCTCATTCATCAAATACACACATATTTACAAGCTACAATGGACGGGCAAGCTACCAATTTAACCAAATCAATGTGGATATCAATTCTGCAGAAGAGTCAGACTAAGACTGGCTTAGTAAAATAAACCCACACAAACATCCAAGATGTTGGGATGAGTAAATTGATTACAAATGTTATGACCTTAATCAAGTTTTCTGGACAGAAATGTTCTTTCCTCAGAATACTAGTTAGGAATTCTGGCTTTTAAAAACAGGAGTCAAATTTAAAACCAATTTATTTAAATAATTTTTTTAATGTCACTCTACAGCTTAGTGACATGGAGCTAAGAGTGTTTTATCAAAATATGTGGTTAGAAGAGAAATGTTACGGAAGGGAATATGTCAGGTAAAATATAATAACTAAAACACCATGCCTCGTGGAAAATCTACTAAAGCAGGACCTTATCACTTTAAAAGACCTTTAATGTCAAGCCCAGAGTGTGGTCTTTTTTCACAGACATGTCTATGAGCTAGTGGAAGGCAAAAGAGCTCAAGATAAAAATGTATAAGAAAAAACCCCTAAATAAGTCAGTGTTTATACTTGCAGTCATTCTCATTATTCCTCAGTGATTTCTTTCATAATGTTTGTTCATGCTTACAAAACTTTGTAAGTTGATGCATCAAGTAGAGGCTAAAATTATTCTAACAAACAACCGGAGGCTGAATGGCTCAGCCTCAGAGGAGCCTCAAAGCACTGTACACAACAATGTGCTGCTTCATCATGTTGGCATGAATCCTTACAGATTTTTCACTTAAAATGTTTCAGATTATCAAGCAAACTTTAAATTTAGACAAAGATAACCGTTGTCGAAATAAAAGTGACTAGAGTAAAATGTCTCAAACGTATTAATGAATAAGTGTTTGATTTATATAACCTGAAAACGAAAATCAAGTCTTACTAACAGTGATGTAACAGTAGAGGTAGTTTTATGTTAGGTAGTTTTGCCTAAATTCTATTTCCTGAATTGCATTCTCCTGTGACCTTTTAAGTTTTTGCCTTTCCTGGTCTTTTTACACATTTATTGTACTTAGCAAATTATGTTTACTATAAATGTTTGTGCTTAAATGTGATCAAGACTGCAAAGTTGTGTGTATTATATAAAGAAGCCTAACAAAGACCAATGAAGACATATGGAGTATCTGGACATTTGTTGAAAAGAAACATTAGAAAATGTTAATAATATTTAAATAAAACAATATTTTGTAACATATTAATTTTTCTTCCAGGGTGAATGGGAAAAACAGCCCCTACCAGAAGTGACCTCCATCCTACCAAAACATCGCTACCCCTGTGAAGGAGGTGCAGAGTCGTACAGCTGAGCCGGCTCCGATCGTCTGAGCAGAAACATCTGGAGTAGTTTGAGGACAGGGAGCGGTCAGCGGACCAACAGGCGATTAAAAAGGATTATTAAATGTGACTTAGTTTGAATTTTGTTTTATCTCTACATTAGTTGATAAATAGCATCCACTGCTTACTGTAATTATATGCCTGTGCAAACACCCACCAGCTGTGTTTATTATTAGTGTATAGTAATTAAGCTAATAGCAGTGTTATTCATGTGTTACACCGAATGAAAATGACAGTGAGATATTTTACATCACAAGTCTGTCAATATAAAAATAAAAAACATAAAAGCTATCCAAAAATTAATAGAAAAATTTTGTTCCATTTCTCACGATTCTGTTAAATTACACTTAAGAATGGTATTTGCTATATAGTTAAATGTAATGCAGTTAAATAAATATTCTATATTACAGTAAAATGTTGGATTACCTTCTGGTCTTTGCCATATTTGTTTGTTCCTATGGAGGTTTTGTTTTTGAAAAGAAAAATACACAAAGCGCTTTAGGTAAAATCACATTTTATTAATAAAGAAATTCTCTTCAGCATAAGTAACAAGTCTAGATCAACATGAATAATTTACTCCAACTATTTCTCTTTGCATGTTTCATTTGTTATTTAAAGTCACCAATGACTTTAAATAACAATTAATTAGTAAACATTTTGTGCTTCATGTGCAGCGGCAAGCATCACTGAGATACAGTATACTAGAGTGATGCTAAACAACTTATAAACCCATCCGGTGACTAAAGAACACCTGATGTTTCAAAGGCTCAGTTACAAAGTAAAGAAGTTATTACATGAGTAGCATTACTACTACAACTTTCACTCCATACTCAGTAACTTCATATTAACGATGTGGCTATTTGCTACTTCCTGTAGATTCTTGTCTGGCTAAAAATAATCTTAATTATGAGGTAATCAAAATAATAGATCTAATTTTACTAACCTAACACCAATTGACCTTCTAAAAGTAAGGAAATGGAAGGATTATTAAGCAAGCCTATGCTAATAAACATAACTGGAAGAACCGAGACTGAAGGCGGCGATGACAAATGTTGCTAGAATGAATGGCAACAATTGGGAAAGGAAACCAAATGGAGTTACTGCAATAAGCAACTGCAATCTTGCAAAACTTTTGCTGCTTCAGTGTCACTGAAGCTGTGTTTTTATTATGCTAACCTGAAACTTCAACCCTAGAATTTAATGACCCTGAACCCTCAACCAGAGAAGCTTCAATCACGATTAAAACTTGGTATTCTGCAGCCAGGAACATTAGTCTCCAATTCTCTTACTCTTTGAAATAGAATTAACATCTAAATTATAGCAATTAGTTTAACAAACTGACACCATTCACAGAGCAGCAGCCTCCATTCTTTTAAGCTTAAAATCTCTTAATGATGCACATTCCTTAAGGGTTGTTTTTGTTTCTGTCTTGGAACATGAAACCATAACAGAAATAGATCAAAACCTTGAAATATTCTCTCTTCTGCCCTTTCACAAAGCTCCATTTCAAAAACTGAAGGCTTCCATATCGCAGCCATTTTCTTAGGTAAATTTCTGTTTGTAATTTGACGCAGACTATATAGATGCAGGATGCTAAGTCCGGTTCTCAGACTTACCAGGGGAAAGTTCCTACCGCAAACATGCAACTTAAGATACAGTGAAACTTTGATTTTAGGATATTTGATGTCTAACAATGTTTGAAAATGTTTTTGTTTTTTTTACCTCTGGAGTTTTTTACTTGTAGAAAAAGAGAAGAGCTCATAGCCTGTAAGTACTTTTTTAAAAACCTAATGGAGCAAAAAGAGCCTTCATGGAATATTGTGACCCCTGTCTAATCAATATTAAAAAATATTCATGATAAATAGTTAACCTCATAAAAAACATAACTCTACTTCAGCCATTTGGTGGGCATGAAGCGCCCAAGGCACAGTTATAAAACGTTGAAGCAAGAAGTAGGAAGTCACACAGTCAGTTTGCTAGGTTACTGGATATTTTACCCTTCAGGACAAAGCCTTGATCTCTAGTTGTTGAGAGAAGCAAAACTGTTTTTTTTGTTTTGTTTTCAAAGAAATAAGAAAAAAAACAGCTTTGCTCTTAATTTAAGCCAAATTACATTAAATACTCAATTGCCTGGGAAGCTGCAGCATTTGATTTACTCTGAGTAAAAACAAAGACACGTATAATCTCTTTTCCGAGCCCTTTTAGGACTTCTTTGGTTAAGGACACTCACTGCTTCACATAAAGCTTTACAACACAGACACACATCTATGGTCCTGATAATGAATTCTGTACAACAACTCAGTGCAAAGTGAGCTGCTACAAGAAAAGTAAGACTTTCAAAGTTAAAAAGGGAGTCTTTAAAGTAATAAATGCAAATATCTGCACTAATATCCCCGAATGAATTGCTAGTTTGGCAAAAAAATAAATAAATTATTATTTGAGTAAGTTATGGTTGCTTGATCAAAGGATAGTGAAGTTTATTTAGTTATAAAAACATTTTGTCTTGATAAAGTCTTGAACTGGTGGCAATATAATGGTAATAATCGTACAAGAGCACACACCGAGGAACAGTGGACCTGCTTTGATTTCGAACATTTAAATCATTTAAGAATGAGCAAATATTGTTAAACTCAATCTCCTTAAATGTCACTTTATCCCTTCACATTTATGAAACACCATCAACGCCAGAGGTATACAATTGTAGTGGCAACTGAATGTGGAAAAGCAGCAGGTTGCATATTATTCTCTAACCACAGTGTTCTCACATTGGCGGTCACTCGTAGATTCCTTTAACCCGTTTATTTTCAGGGTCGAACGGAGATTTGAGGTGTGCCTTGGCCTTATATGCCACTCCCATCCTTTCGAGCGTGAACTTGCCGGTTTTAATGAAATCAGCACTGACCTAGTGAAGGAAATAAAAAGATTAATAAAAAGGGAAAAAAAACATATAAAGGGCTCGAGGAAAGCAGGAATGAAAGAGGGATTTCAAAGGATTCGCAACAAACAGAAACGAGCAGCTTGGAAGTTCTGAACGCAGAAAGCAATTAAGCCCACTGTGACTCGGCTGTCAGTTCCCTTGAAACACAGAAAGCTCATTTTCACTGACCAGCTCACATTTCCCTCTCGGCAGCCCTCCCTACTGATCTTCCACTCTGTCTCTCAGTCATTTACAGAGTGAAACTAACACAGCTGGCTGCCTATTACTTGAAAACTGAGTAACACCAGGTTTTTATATAGAAACCTTAAATATCACTTGCCTGCAGCAAAGAAAATACCAACGCTTCATTGAAAGATAAAGATTTAACGAATAGCAAATGCATTGTAGCCCTTTGGAGAATATGTTTTACTTATCAGTTGGGTCAGATATATTGTTATCCAGCAAGATCTATTTAGGAAAATACTTAAGATAATAAATATTTAACATAACGATTTAGATTTCAAGAAACATTCTTGTGTAAAACAGTAACAAAAGGCTTTCAACAAGGTTTCCACACTCATGGTTTATCAATAATTACAACCTTGCTGAGATATTCAGCTTTATTCACTTCTCATTTAGTTCAGTTGAACTGAATGTTGTCCCACATAAACATTAAATATTTTAAGTTTTTCTTTCAATCAATCTGCTTTGGTCCAAGAGAGATAAAAGAAACAATATGAAACTATGGAAGCAAGAGCAATCTCAGAAACCAAGACTGGATAAGTCCAGCAGACCTAAATAAACAGGAAATACAATGTGTAACAAACTCACCACTCCTCCATCAGGGTTGTGGATGTATCCATAACCAAGAGTTTTGTCTATGAAAAAGCCATAGTCGGCTCGCCGGAGGTGACCAACAGGGACGCCGTTACGGAATATGGCCTCTAGACCAAACATTGGTGTTTTTCTGGTGTAAAAGATAAACAAAAGCAAAAAAGCATTGGCGTTGGAACCTAGTTGGTTCTGATTTTTGAAAAAAATAAAATAAAATACTTTCAAAGTGCAACCGAAGATACTAAGGAGAAGTTGAAAATCTGTGTAAAGGAGTAATAACTTAATTTTAGGTTCATGCTTTCCTAACTGAGACTTCCAAATTTCTGTGTGATTCTTTTCTTTTTGAAAAATATGATACAAAAAAAATCATTATCAATCTAAGGAAGATATTTCTACAGATTCAAGCTCCAACTACGGATGGATGATCAAATAAAGTACAGCAATAAAAATATTTTTTTATGCCCAACATAAAGTACTACAATGAAATTTGTAGAATGAATTTTCCATCATTTTCATGTCTGCATACTAATTTTAAGCAAAGATAAATAAAAAAAACTTAAAAAAAAACTTTTCTTCCTATTTTGCTTAATTGCTGCCTTCAGACAGAGGATCTACTGACTCATCGATGGTGAAACAGACGATACGCCTCCTCAGCCCCTCTTCCTTCTGTTTCTCCAGCGTTCCCCGGCCCTGGAACGGGATGGAGCTCTTCAGTTTGCAGGTGAAGGCAAGCCCCGCCTCCAAAGGTGTGTCATCAGGCCGAAGGTCAGCGTGCCAGTGTCTGTACCCTGAAGAAATTTAAAATTAAGAAACAGTGAATATCAACACCTCCCCTCCTAAGACCGACTTTGTAGCGAAACAAATGGTGAGAGAAAATCATTATTTCAGCTGAATTTCAATAGGTTAAATTGTTTACGTTACCCTTCTCTATGCTGAGAGAGTCGATTGCTCTGTAGCCTGAATTGATGATGCCATGCTTTGCACCGGCGGCCATGACAGCTCGGTAGACGGGAACGCAGGAGTCTTTGGGAATGTGGAGCTCCCAGCCGAGCTCTCCAACAAATGACAGACGCATTGCTCGCACCTGGATGACAGACCGCATGGAAAAGAGGGTTACAGAGGAGGAGGAGGTATTTGTGTGGAGAATCAAGCTGCCACAACGATTCATTTGTGCTCATTCGCATATCTAGTTGAAACAAAAAAGCAAAAAACAGAAAAAGAAATGAATGAGAGTCAGGGAAGAGGGGAAGGAAAATTTTGCAAAAATACTGACACTCCACATGAACAGGAAAGAAAATGTGGAAGGGGACAAAAAAAATGAGGAAAGGAAACTTCTCCAACAGTTCTCGCAGTTGGTGCAATGACAGAAAGTCCATCTGTCCGGTCAGGGATCACTGCAGGCTCCATATGCACATCTCGAAGCTCAGCGTAGGTTAGTACATTGAGCATATGACCCTAACACACACCAGATGCATGCATGCCTCACACACCACCACACTCATGTACCAAGCAGCAAAAAACAAACATACAGACAGAAGCACGACATGAAATTATACGGATAAATGTGTATGCTTGCGCACCCGCTGCCGATGACAAGTTAGAAAAACAGAAACAGACACAGAGAGAGTCTAATGAGCTGTGAGGGGGCGCAGAGGGGCAGGAAGAGCTCTGCTCACACAAACAGCACTGCAACCATTAAACTGTCACCGAGACAAGGCCAACAACCAGCTGGAAAACAACACAAGCGCCTCGCTCGGCACACATCCACACACACTCCTGCAGCGACGTATGAAGATGCAGATCACAATCACCAGGACCTTACATAATTTATGCAAGAGAAAGTAAGACAGACTGAGGATGAGTGAACATATGTGCCACTGCATGAGTCTGTAATGAGTGCAGTGCTCTCTCCTTTTAATCAGGAGGTCAGCAATCGCAGGTCAAATCACAAATACCTCACAGAATTATTACACAAGTATGCAATAGACTGTAGCAGTTCAATTTAAAACAGAAAGCAGCAATCATCCCTGCTAAAATAGTGGAACATAGCAATTACTAATACACATTATATTATCTATAAGAATTTGTCTTTTTTATTATGATGAAGACCTAACCAAAATCATAAAAGTACATTTTTAAAAACACATTAAGCCTTAGCAGTAACTTACCAATGCCTAGTATACAGCTATGTGCAGGCATAAAACTTTAACAATTCGATTATAAACTACTGCAAATGTCCCATTTAATTAAACTAGGGTTTCCAGTTCATATGTGCACTGATTTGACGTGTTAGTAAGAAATATCATTTATCCTCCCTCAACACAATTAATAAAGAATCTCTACTTAGCAAATCTCAAAAGTAATAAACTTTTACTCAATAGTATGTGACTGGTATCTATGACTGAGTGCGATTCTTAGTGTTTTCACCTGATATCCTGCTGCGTTCACAAGCTTATGGGTAGAGAAGGGAAACGCTTCGTTGCTGAGATCTGCATCCAAAACGTCTTGCAATACTTCTCGACTGTTAAGGCAGAAAAAAAACAAACAGAGTCACAAACTATGTTTGTCATCCAACCAATTTTTGACCAAATTAGATGTGCTAAGTGTACGCAAACCATGGATTGTGTTTCTTTTTTATTCTGAAGCTAGATGTAAAATCAGATACCAAAAATTGCTGGACTAAGTAAACAAAAGAGAAATACATTAAAATCAGCTTGTAAGATGAATTGGTGACAATTTGGTCAACTCCCTGAAAGCAAGAGGGAGTTACTTTCAGGAGAAGATAGATTTTTTTTTATTTCAGTTAGAAACAAAAAAATCCAATCTGTTTCTGATCGTTTAACACACAAGTCCAAAGCACTGTCATTTTGCAATCATTGCTGATGGCTGGCGTTAGTTATTTCCACTTTTAGTTCAGTGTTTAAAGGCAAGAGCAAGAGAAGAACCATGACATAAGAATCTATTTCAAAGGAACCCTCATTTTCATAACACATCTACGGTTCATTCAGGCTGCAAGGAAGAGGAGAGTGATATTTTCAGCAAATAACAAACGCTAAATAAAGTACAGCAGAGTTACACCATTCAAATTCTTAAACTTTTCAAACTCAGTTAGTTATGGCACATGCACCTTGTTAGGTCTAGATGGAGCCAAGTTATGAAATATTTTTCTTCTTCCACTCTTCTTTGTGTTCTTTATCACTTCTGCCCCTCACTGTTTGTGACTGATAAAAAAAAACTAAAAAATTTGCAATCTGATATAACAACAGCCACAAATTGGTTCATATCTGCAAATATTCTGTGCTATCTGAGTTAGAAAGTTGGTGTAAAATTAAAAACAGGATATGAAAAACAATTGTAAAAAAAAAATTGCACAAAGTTGCAAATTCTAAGCTGTAAGTTTATTATTAAAGAAAAAGTTATTTTTTGATTTCTAGGTTACTAAAATGTCTCCCAAACAGGAAACACTGGAATTATGAGGAAAATATGCAATCTTTCCTCCTGAAAACCTACAATCAATATTACATAATGATGAGTCAACACAAAATAATAAATATTTTATTTTGCACTCTTCGCCTCATATGCTTATGAGTGGGAAGACAGAGAAAGCAGCTTTTTAAGGATATTTTTCGCAGTGGTGTGGCAGGAAGCCAGGCGTGTGGATATTTGTGGAATGACTGAGGTTATGCTTCTGCAGCTTTGTGCAAGTCCCTTCTTCTAGAAAGCAAGTGATGTAACAGATATAGAAAGATGTGGGCATGGACAAATATAAAGCTTTATTCTTGAGCTAATATAGGCCGATGTTTACCTCAAACTGTGCTCTAGTTTGCTCAAACTTTCTCAAGAGAATTAAAGAGCCAGGAAGCAAAGGAGGATCTTGTTGTTGTTTATTTCTTTGTTTTGCCATTTAACATTGACTTCTCAGCTGTGCATACACACGGGATGTTTCATCATTTTATCAATTACGCATACTGTTAATAATTACCTAAACAAGCGGCTGAGTATTAGTTTCACACTTTGAAACATGGTGCCAAGCTGCGAGAAAGAAAATCAAAGACTCCTCTCACTGGGGAACTTAAGTGAGACATCATCAGGAGAGAAAACCCCAGCACATTTCTGTAAACACATCTTCTTGCTCCTCAAGCTTTACTGGGATCGATTTGCTTCATCAGGGAGCAAAAACATGACAGAGGAAGAGTAATTTTCTGAAATTCCTCAAAAAGGCAAGACATAAATATGGTACTGTGGAGAGGCAGAGAGAGAGACAAAACAAACTGCAATCTTGCAGACACAGTAAGAAAAAAAAAAAAATCCACAAACAAACGAAGCAACTTGTTGTTGCTAGACTACAGTCGGGATTGAAATAATTATTCCTGGCTTGACGTAAGCAGATCAGTGAGGAAAACCATGAAAGCAGGGGGAAGGTGACTCAGAATAGGTCAACCAAGCAGGAAGCCAGGAGCAGTGAGAGAAGACAAACGAGGAGATCTATTCGATCACCGCAGAGGGAGAAAAAAAAAAGGAATTGAGGAGAACAGATGGTAAAAAAAAAAAAGGCCTCCAGGAAAAGTTATTGACAAATCCCACACAGAGGACGGACCCTGCAGCTCCGTGAGCGGGAAGAAGAAAGGCAGAGGGCAGGAAAGTGGGGAGGAGAGGTGAGAGAGAAGGAAAAGATATGAAGAAAAAGTAAAGTTTGCCTGGCTTGCTCTGTGAGTAAAAGAAGAAAGAAATGCTGGTGGAAGTCAGCACACACCTGGGCTGCCGTTTATTCATAGCATTATTTTTTTTTAACCTGATCGAGTCACCAACCGAAGGTTATGGCTTCGGTAAACCACAGAGACAGTTCTACACATGAAACATTATTCAATCTGATGAAAACACATTTGTAATGGAGGAGATGTTCACAATGAGTGAAAAATACAACAAAGACAGAAAGAAGGAAGAGAGTAACAAAAAATATAAAACAAGCCTTTAAGAACACCCGCCATGTCATGGACTTGGCAGGTTTTATCAGTTAAATAAAAACTGATCAGTTTCTGGACATTCATCAGGATGAAAGGTAAAAATGAGAGAAAAAATGTAAATACATTAATCTTTTATTAAATCTTTAATTTAATTACCTATTTCTACATTAAATATTTACAAAAGTTCTCCTCTGCAATTTTGTATATTTTTATTTTACAAAAGTAACTGGTGCCAGTAATTAGTACTCTGAATAATTCATAGAAAATAAATTTAACTGAGGTGCTTTTACCCTGTGATGGACTGGCAGCCTGCCTGGAGATGGGCACCAGACCCCCCCACCCCGTCGTTTCACAAAATTACCCTGATGAGAATGTTTTGCTGGCATGTAGATCAGTGGATTAGTTCCTCCTTTGCACTACATTACTAAATGCTGAAGCATTTCCTCCTGTGCTGTACCTTTTTGAGATTGAGATCAAGCAACTGACTCAAGCCTCACTACAGACGTTTTTTGTTGTTGCTGTTTTAGATAACTGTCCATCTGTACTGTAAAATCCTGGTCCAGTCGTCTTTTCTGCATCTTACCTACTCTGACATGCTCTTAATAAAAAATAGTGTCTCTGTGATGTTTAGCCATCTTTACTGTTCAATGACTAAATCATAAATTTGACCTACATTACGGTTTCCCCATTCTCTTAAGTAGGGATAAATTACAACCATTCCACCACGAGGTGGGGCCTCGTCCCACCTCTTAGGCCCCTGGATGCTGATCATCCCCATGTCTTCGGAGTGGTCCGTCAGCTGGCAGTGGAAGCCTTGGTCCTGAATAACTGTCCTAATGTGGTTCCAGTTGTGTTCGGCGACACCGCCTCCAATGGCAAGGTAGTATGCATCACCTGGAGCAAGAGAGGCCAGTAATTTGAGAAAATTAGGCATAGACTCGTTAGTTTCTCATTATATGTCGTATAAGGATACCAATTAACATCTTAAGTAATATAGCAATGCAGATGTAATCACATCAAACTGTTTAACTTCACTTTTTTCATTCCTTTATCTTCATGCTGTTAGAATAAATGGAGGTAGCTTAGAAAATGATTCTACTCATGTATCTTTCATTAATGCTGGCATTTGTGTGAAGATATTCACCTATGATTGTAATAAAGAATAATGTTCTCTCTTCCCTCACATCTCTTCACATTTTGACCAAGTTCTTTGTTTTGTGTTTTCAGGTGAAGTTCATTAAAACGAGGATGGCCGTCTGTTTCTCACCATCTGATTGTGGTGCCAGTGGCAGCTTGGCAGCGCCCGGCTCCAGCCTGCTCACCGTCAGGTCGGCCTCCACCCCTCCTCTTTTATTCAACATACACGTATATACAGTGGAACCTGAAACATGCAAACACCTGTCAGTGAAATTTACAGTGCTTTGCAACAGCATTCATGCCTATTGATCTCACTTAAAAGTCATCACTTGGTCAATATAAACCTCAATGCATTTTATTGGGATTTACAGTGATAGACCAACACAAAATAGTGCATAACTATTAAGCACAAGAATAAAAATTAGAAGTGTCAATTTGCATTTAGCCCCTTTACTTAGGTTAGAAGACATAATTCTACGTTCTCAAAAGCATATACCAATCCATCATCTGAAAATGGAAAAAGTGCCATATCTTCACTTAAAGCTACAGTACATACCTTTCACAAAAAGTTATGTACTGTATACCTTTTTTTATCTGTTTGTTAAGCGGTGTATTTCTGCAGCTAGTACTGGAAGCACTGGGAGAAGAAAAAAGAGCTTGATTTTTTCACAGATTATCTGATTTATCCTTTACTATCTTGACAGTGACAGTTTTAACAAATATGCAAGAAAAAAACCATATTTTTTAATTAACGTTATGTAGTGTAGCTTTAAGCTGACAGGTCAGGAAAGGAAAGCATTAACCACAGAAATAGTCAAAAGCCTACAGTAACTCTAGAGGAGCTGGAGAGATTCACAGCTCAGGTGGGAAAACTATTAGTGAGGCACTTCATAAATCTAGGTTTTTTTATGTAAAAGAGGCAAAAAGAAAGTCATTATTGAAAGAAAGACTCAAGAAGTCTCATTTGCAGTTTGACAAAAGCAATGTGGGAACAGCAACCATAAGAGCTCCAGTCACATCAGGGCAAAGCCCAACTTTTTGGCTAAAGCATCAAACTAACAGTGCACATGAGCAAAAAAAATAATCCTCTCCTATTGCTATTGCAAGAAGTCATACATCAAAATTTGTGGCAAAATGTGAAAACTATTCAATAAGTATGAAGAATTATGTTATGGACTATATATGTGCAGCCTTGAACATGTGCAGCTCAGAGTTGAAATATTTACTTCCCCTCAAAATCACCCCAAATCCATGGTTTATTTTCTCTCCTGAGAGCAACACACCATAAATAACTCCCCAACTGGATGTTCTCTCTTGAATCTATGTATGACCAAAATTATTTTTTTTAATTATCATAGCACACCATTTGACAGGAAACGAGCTCAGTAACAGCCAGATGACTCTAATATGTACCAAAGCATAGGTGGCATATTTTTTTTGCAAAGACATTTATCATAAAGACATCATCAAGAAAACCTCCAAAATCAAATATATCTGTAACTAATTACAAGTGACACACATTTATGATGTGTCATCCATTTGCCAAAAGAGTAAATGTTTGCAGTTACGCTTAAATACGTGTTGATGATGCCTTCATCAGCTGCAATTTAAAAGAGTGATTATCTGTGTCAGTGGTGTTAACAAATACAAATGTGTTCAAGAAGGATTATTTAACAAGACTTAGAGGGAGATGTAGTGTAATTGCCTCCGAGATAAAATAATCAGAGGTATGAAATATTGGATTTAAAGGAAACAAGCAAGATAGTCTTACATAGACAGATGCAGCTCTACAGTGCTTTGTTAATGGTGGAGAACTGTTTGTCCATACTGTCTGCAACCATGTACAAACTAACCAAGCTGAAAAAAACCTGTAATTTTTTGCATAATTTGCATCTTTAATCCATGTGCAAACTTCTTTTTAAGTTAGAAAAACCAAGAGTTGTACAAATACAAACAGTAACATAGTTTGCATAACCCAAGCTCTAGCCTTAAAGGGCCGGTGTCTTACATGTTTTAGTTGTGTCCCAGAACCAACATGCCTGAATGAAAGGGCTGAATCACTCTCTAAGCATGTCATCAAATTCTGCTGAGGCCTCGTCATGAATCATTCATTTCATTCAGGTATGCAGTGTGGGTGTGTGCATGTGTTTGCAGGGAGGCGTGTGTGCTTCTCCAAACTAACCTGGCTTCTTGTTGACATCAGCTGAGAAGAGCCAATCGGCTGCTTTCTTGGCATCTGGTCCGGTGAGATAGAACTTCCCAAAGTAGGACATGTTAAACACAGCGACGTCGTGTCGGCATGAGAGACACTCACTCTTAATCTGCATTGAAAGCAGCAAAACTCAGCACACATGTTCAACACACTCGCTGAAGAAAAATAGTAAAAGCACGTTGCCATCTTCTTATTTTGAAGAAGACTTAATCGTGGTTGCATCATAACGAGCAGAATTCATCAGGGGAGTGAAGTTAAAGGCAAAAATCACAGATTTCACTCCCAGACTGTCTATCAAGTTGCTAAATTAGCTTGGAGGGTTAAAGCTCTTTCTGCACCATTAAACCCACTGCTGATACCCTCCACCATTACTTGTTTATGACAGAAATTCATTCAGACTTTCGATTTTTCCACTCTGTAGACTGAAAAGTAAACATTCACACTCATCAGACTAACTTGTGTTTTGACAGAAAAAACAAGCCCTTGAACTTCGCCTGACTCCACACAAACACTTCTGCTCTCTGTAGCTTACCACATCGTGATGCGGAGGGAAATCGAAGGTGTACTCTTTGCCCAGGAGTTCTTTGTATTTGTAGTTCTCATTATTCCTAATGTTGTAAGCTCCATAGTAATCATAGTTTTTAGGCTTTTAACAAGACATGCAAACACAGTGTTAAAGTATGGCAACTACAAGCAGCAAGTTTGTGGTAGTGTGTGTTTGTTGCAGGAGCCTCACAGGAGCCGGCCCGTCTTTGTTGAACCAGCCAGGTCTCTCCCAACCATGCCTCTCTTGAAACACGCAACCTTGCTCTGTCAGCACCTAGAGTGATGAAATAAATACAAAAACAAATCAAACTGATACAAAATATACAGAGGGGACACGAAGCTGAGAATATTGTCAATCTACTTGTCAGTATTTACTGAAAATACAAGTCAGTGGTTAAAAAAACTAAATATTGTTTATTTTGAAATACAGTGAGCCCTCACTGTAACGCGGTTCACCTTTCACGGCCTCTCTGCGTCGCGGATTTTTTTTTTGTGCAGTTTTTTCACAGTGCATTGTATTCTGCGTCCTGATTGGCTAAACAGTCTCTGCGCTTCTTCTCTATCTGTGTGCCAATAACGTTACGGTATTTAAATATACGTAATACAGCTTGGCAAACTTTGGTAAATGTTTTTGCCCAGAAGAAAAAAAGAGCGACAACAGCTACCGATAGCTATGTTCTTCTTTCGAAAAAACACACCTGCACCACAGGCTTCAGAAGACAAAGACACTAGAGAGCGGAGTCAGGATGCAGCGTCACAGTCAGAGGCACAGTGAAATACGCGAGTCACAATTTGTCCTACCGTACTTTGTATTGATGATTAAAATTATATTTTACTGTAGTTATTTGTTCAAAAAAATGCTTGGGCCTGAAAACAGATTTTGTTCTTTGGTTTCAATGTAGAGTATTTAATTATGCTGTATAAAAATGGTAAAAAAATAAAGGTAACTACTTCACGGATTTCGCCTATCATGGGTTCTTTTCGGAACGTAACCCCCGCGATAAACGAGGGTTCACTGTAGTGAATTTTATGGGACATGTCAACACAAAGCAGAGAATAATTTCAAAGTGAAATGAAAATACATGCATATCTATTTAACCCTCTTTAATCTGTTGCACTAAGTAAAATCCAACTAAATACTCAGTCAGACTGGGTTGTTGAACAGCAATTTTTATTGTCACACATTTCCAATTATATTTAGATCAGGACTTTGACTGGGCCACCAACCCTGCTACAAACCTCTCCGCAACATTCACCTTGGCCTTTCTGCAGTGCTCCTTGGTCTTCATGCTCACTTATATTCTCTAGTAAACCTCAGATGCCCTCACAAAACAGCTAACTGGACTCTATTTAGTTTTTATATGACTTATGAAGGAAATTATTTGCACAAAATTGATCAATCTATCTCTTGCAATAGTATGATTACTGATCAGGACCAATTTTAGTAACTCAGAGCTACTGTAACGACATGTTATTCCTTGAGTCTATTGATCTGTCTGCATCAACAAGCTAATGAAACAAAAGGCCATTTCATCCACTTGATCCAACACAAATGTAGACATAATCATTACTGCAGACAGTTGCTGACATTTGTTGAATTTAGAAGAGATAATGAAGTTTCTCCACTAATGGAGGAATTGATAAAAACATGTTGCGCCACGTTTGTTTACATCAAGTGGCTGCAGAAACAGAGGAAAAACACTTCCTAATTCTTGAACACTGTTCAGATAAGATATTTTGAGGCTCTCCATCCTCCTTGCTAAAACTGACAGTCGCCCACAGTTGGTAGGTATGTTGTGCTATGCTCTCCCCCGAGCAGGCATCAAGCTGTCTGTCTTTTGCCAAAACATCCCACACTAAGCTATATTTACCATCTGTGCTACCGAGGTGGAGAAAGTGTGCGAGCAGCAGTGTCAGAGATGACTTTCTGATGGTCTGAAATAACCACATATTGCCTCCTATAAGTAGAAAGTCTCATTATTTGCACAGAGACAGCTTGCCTGCCTGGTCATTCCTGAAAGAACACCTTCTAGCTATAGCGCATTACAACACTGTGTCATTTCAGATTTAAAAAATGGATACAAGTGTTCCCATTAAGGCAGGTTAAGCTGTCTTCAAAAATCTAAGTTGTCAAGCATAGAATATAAGGGTTAGAATTTCAAAAAAAAAAATTTTTACATTCTTTATGTAGCCAAAAGACTAAATTAAATAATTCGTCCATCACCCCTTTAGTTCTCATTTTTTGTTTTCATTTTGCACAATAGTTTAATGAATCTCTGCAGAAAGCTTTATGTATCCCTGTAAAGTGTTACAGAAGCTAAATAAATCAAACTTGGGACACAAATGAAACTTATGGGACCATAGCTTGTTCTATAAAATTCATGCATGCAAGTACAAGGGTAAAACAATGAAAGTTAAATAGACTCTTGCACCAGAAAAAGTATGTCTCCAAGTGATTCTTTAGTGTGTGAAACACGGCGGTGAAATGCATTAAGAGTTTGTGCTAGGAGAGAAGCAAAGCAGAAAAACATCCACGGCTTAGTCACCGAAGCTGAGTGGATCATTTATAGTCATGCATTAGCAAATGCAGTCACTGCAGAGCTAAGTTGCACCGCTTATGCCATCATTTTGGATCAGCCATGAGATCGAGAGGAGGCAAAGAGAAGACTGAAGAAATGTGAGAGACAAACCCACTGAGAGAAACAGTGTCAGTGCTTGACAAGCCAAAATTACAGACAAAAAAGAGGAAGACAGTTATGCAATCTATGGAAATAGTGGAAGTAATCAAACTTGACGGGAGATGCCCTGATGACTTGAAAGGGGTGAAATGATTGCTAACTGCAATACGACATTCCAGATGAGAAGTTTCACTAAACCAGGGAGGTGATAAGCTGAGCCAGCTTTTCATCATTGTCAGTCTCAGGCAAACTGGCAGTATAGGAAATGGCCTACAAAACTATTTGTCAATCCTTACTCTGAATCCAACCCAAATGGCCAACTTAGTTAACTTTTTGTTCATTTTCTTTCTCATAAAGAGCATAATATGGAGGTTGCAGGAGTAGGACTGCTCATTAAAGTTATTTGTCAGTCAGTAAATGCTGACGAAACATGATGAATAACTACCTCATGGAAAGGGTCCTTCCTCATGTTACGGCTGGCCAGTGGCTCATCAAAGGGAAACACTACAGAATAGTTTTTTGCATATGACTCATGGCTCCTCTCCCTGATCCAGCATGTGTTGTCTGTCAGCGAACTGTGAAAACGTCTGAGAAAGGAGGGAGAGGAATTTAATGCTCAGTAAAGAAGTCTCTCAGACTTCTATACAAGCTGTGGCTCCTGGTGCCATTTGATAAAATGCCGTTTAAAGGTCTTTTTAATGCATGCCTATATACCTGATGTCATATCCATACATGTCCTTTTCTGGCCGGCCATGTATGATCCACTTAGCGAGCTCTCTGCCACATCCACCTCCCAGCATCATACCTGATAGAAAAAGATAAAGAGGAAATGTTGGGAACATTGAAATTTTATTTAAGATCAGCTCAACTTTGCTGATTTGATCTAACCTAACAGTCTTTAGGTGAAACTCAAACTGAAACCTATGTTTGATTTTTAGTGCACTGGAGTATTCAATAAAATAGGGGGTGGGGGGGGAAGAAAAAGCCATCTACATCTTTTGCTCTAAAGTACAACAACAACTATTAGTTCAGAAGTTGCGCTATCCACTTCATGAAGTTAGAAACAGATTAATTTTAAACTCATATAAAGCATTTATTAAAACGTATATAGTATTTTAAGTGTAACCACAAACATCAATGTATTTTACTGAGGTTTCATGCGATAGATAATATAATATGCAAGTCAAATACATAATCTTTCAGCATAAAATCAGCAGAAATATGTTAAGGTAAGTGGTTCAAGGTGAATGGAGGCTTTGGGAGGCATTCAATGTGCACACAAAACCCAAAAATTGTCTTCCACAAACTCAAGTTCTCACCTTAGGCTTCAGGACATAATGCTTAGTTTGTTTTCTGATGACAACCTTTCATAAACTTGATATATGGATAGAAAAATGTCCAGACTAAAGAAACCTTTTGTTTCCAAATGCAGCTTCAGTTGCTTGTGGACCTGAAGGCAAAACAAGAGAAAACCTTAACAAGCAGCCGAAGCTCTGTTCCCTTTTTCACCTGCCTGATGGTCCAACTTGTCAGAAAGACAGAGAAAAAGTCTCATTAATTTGAAAAAGAAAGAAAGCTACATTTTCCTTTGCCACAGCTGCTCTGTGACATATGACTGAGCCGCAGAGGACTGCATTAACCTTTATTCCAACACTTCACCCCTGCTCAAAGCAGCCCCTGAGCAATCTGACCTCATCATCTATCCAACAGCTGCAGTGTTCTGTTTGTTTCCAACCATTCACATTCACCAAACAAACGATGGCAGCCCAACGCTGTAATCCACCGAGTCCCAGAACTGCTGGGTTAATGAGCTGGGTCCCTTTAGCAACCCGCTGCTTGTGCTGTGTTGCCTGTAATTTGCATACGTTGTGAGTACTGCACAATGTGCAGAATGCACAGCATTAATATGCAGCAGCATTGGCAACAGAATCTCTCCATCCCTCCATCTTTTCCCCGCATGTCCTCTTCCTCCATCTCTCATCACTTCACTCATCTGCAGCCAGGAACTGTCAACTCTGAGCCTGGGAGGAAATCTGAACGGCTGGCAGGCCAGCTGGATGGAGGGATAGATGGATGGATTGAGAGATAAAAGGGAGGAGGGTGAGAGGAGAATGATGGAGTTCACCCCAGACAAAGTGGTGAGAACCAGGGAGGCGAGGTGTCACAGATAAATGTCACCTGAGATAACCACACTGACGTGCGAGTGTCTGCTTGTAGGCTCTCATGCTTCTGCTTCCACTCATCTTGTCATTTTTTCTTCCCTTTCCTTTCCAGGGTACTTGTGTAAAATTATTTCTTTTTTTGTAAGAATTTGTGATATTAGATTTGCAAATAAAAAAAAAATGTGTTTGGCTTCATAAATCCCATTAAAGACTGACTTTGTAATTTAAAACCATTTTCCCTTTATTGTTTCATATTGTGTTTCAGTTTACTGGTGGAGTTAGATTTATTTTAAGACTTTTTTTCCGTGTTTACCACAGGTCCCAGTACATGCGGCTGACTTTTACATGTTTTCTCATAAGGGAAAACCTATTACAGCTACAGCAGTACCTAAAGATTTAAAAGAGGGAAAAACATCTCCATATAAATCTCAACTTCAAACCATTTCTAGATTTTAAACAAAACAATTTCAAGAGCTATAAAATGATTTTCTCTCTCCCAAATGAGAGTGCTACTTGACAAAGCCTTACCCAGACTTAAGGTTCAGGTTAATGGACAGAACCTGATATTAATGTGCCAAAAGGTCACAGTATTATGTAATATGTGACAACACTTTACAGGGGCCCACTCAGAACTCAACTTTATTCCAACCCCCAATCTTTTGTCAGAACATCTCGTGTGCGTGACCCTACAGCTCTCTGCAGAGAAAAAGCTTTCTTTCAATTGCCTATTAAAGCGCTTGCTGATTACTTCAGCCTTTACGCCTCCTCTCTCTGTCACACACGTCTTAGATACTGATATTTTTCCAGGGCTAATGTCAGAGGCTCAGTGCAGTAATGGAGTGACTTGTGCATGAACAAGACTGTGTACCTGGTCTATGAAGTCCTCTCTAATATTTATTTGTGCCTTGGCCATGTACACAGAGATATAGGTCCAGGTCAAAGATTGTTAAAAGCATCCAAACATTTCACCTTGTTTTTCCTGCTTACCCATTTATGCTTTTAAAAAGTTTATTCAGCCTTTTATGCATCATTTCAGATTTCTCAAGGTAAAGCTCCACATCAAGTATTTCAACAGTTCACTTCAAGGTAAAGTTTAGAAAAATACCTTTTCTTTTTGTTTCTTTAAATTGATGTGGCACATACCAGCACTGTTGAAGCCACAGCCCAGGAAGTAACCTCGAACTTCTGGTGCTTCTCCCATCAGCGGCTTATGGTCAGCAGTGAAAGATTCTGATAAAAATCACAAAGTTGACATTAAATACTGTCTTTTTACAAGGTTAAAATTCTGTACTTTTTCACACCCAGAGTTTTCTGTCTATTGTAGCCTGTTTTATTAAGCATAAATTTAAAAGTAGACTATGAATTCATAGTAGATATTTCTCCAGTAGACTGGCTTAAATCATGCAATTATGGATAGACTGATGGACGGTTAGTTAAATTGTTGACAGACATGGGACAGTATGTATGGATGCAATGTTTACACATAAAATAAAATACGTAGGTATTTCACTGTATTACAGCTACAGCAGTACCTAAAGATTTAAAAGAGGGCAAAACATCTTCATATAAATTTTTCCATTTTCCAAAGTTTATAGAAATCCTCTAAATCAGTGGCATCCAAAACCAGGGCAAGGGCCGATGTGCTGCATATTTTAATTTAGATGTTTCCCTGAGTATACACACCGGAGCTATAAGAATGGTTCATTAACAGAACTCTGCAGACCCAGGTGATATGCTGAGGAAGTAATTCAGCCATTTTAATAATGTGTATCTCAGCAAGGACATCGGCCCTTCAGGACTAGTGCTGGTAATCACTTTTTTCAATAAATCATTCTGTGCATGCCTTTGTTTTATTCTAATGTTACTACTGTAATCTGAAGTTTCTCACTCTCCTTTTTTTGGTTACATTTGTGGCCTGAATTATCAGGCCTCTTTGCTTAGAAGCTTAAAAAGGACGAATCAGGAACTTCACACCAATTAACCCTAATCTGTAATAAAAGAATCCAACAGCTGCTAAAGGTACCCTTTATTACTTGCCTAGACAAATTTATTATGGACTCTATAATGGGTCCATAATAAATCATTACGTGCGAGAGTGTGTGAGTTTGTACCTGGTCCACAGACAGTGGACTTGATACCAGTCTGCTCCAGAACCGGAACTCTATTTATAGCTCCCTCGATATGTTGCATAAATACGTCCCAGTCCAGGTCAAACAGGCTGAAGGCAAACTTATCTGACACCTGGGAAATAAGTAAACCTTGGGAATAAATCCAAACTCCATAACAGCAAGCAAGTCAAAGATGAAAAATGGAAACAGAAAATTAGTTTTTTGGAGGTCCATTTTGTATTTTTCTTGTACCAAATATGAACTCAAATAAATTTTAGCGAGCAAAGAAATGTGAAACATCTCCACTTTTATATCCCCAAAACAATACTTTTGATTCTCCCTACTGCCTGAGACACCACCCAAACAGCACAGTGAAAAAAAGTGTCTCCTCAAGATGAATAACGATACAATTTGGTGCAGAGTTTAAATTTCCCCCAACCTAGGCATGGATCTGTAACCTAAGTGAAGGTACAACATGTTTTCAAAAGGTTACAGTTTTAAAATGTCTAAAATTCCACATTGTACTGTTTCTATAATTCATAGTCCTTTTAACGAGATGCCACAAATCAACCACAGCCTGGCTACCCAAGAAGAAAGTCCAACTGATTAAGCAGCAATGATTAGCATGTTAGAATCCCTGTCTTACTCAATAAAGACCAGTTGAGCTTCGTCTTTTTGCTTCTCTCCAACTCACTCACTATAAACTCAACCAGCACTAAACCTTTAATGTCTATTGTGTGTGCATAGAAGCAGTAATAACCTCGCATCCAACATAGATCATGTCAACTTAGATCATCTAAAAGGAGTTTAGTAAGCCTGCATTTATTCTGTGCAGCAGTTTTATCAAACATACTTGAACTCCATTGGAGCATCTGGGGAGCAGCACAGCTTTCCAAGTCCCTCCCCTTCCCATCGGTCCTGCTTATCATCACGCTCTGCATCAATTCCCACTGTTATCCCACTAATTCTCCTTTCTGTATTGCCTCTTTTTTTTCTCTCCGTCCGTCTTAGACATCAAAGGAACCCTCAGCTACCAAACGAGAACAAAAGAAGCTGCCACCGCACAAAGAAATCCTCTCACACATAAAACCACAGAGGAATATGCAGACTGGCAGGCTCCAAAAATGGAAGAAACTGAGGAGGTCGAGAAAGAAGCAGGAAGATATCATCAAGGCCCTGAAAAAGAGACGTCTTTTTAATGTCTTTCATGTAATTGTGAATGTTACAGGATTAAGTTGCTTTGAAAAACCAGAGATTTGTAGGGAGTGAGGGGCTAAGTCCAACATAAATGTACAAAAGACACACAACAACCCTTCTAAAACCGCTTTGTTCCCTCTGACGTTATAGAACATATCCAATAAAGCAAAACACTTCTTAGGTAAAACAAAAGCTAAACCCCTCTACATCCTCTAGAATCGGTTTTCAGATTTCTCAACTGGTTTTATTGAAATTTTTAGAAGAAATACTTTGAAATAAATAATCCAATGAGGGCCACCTCTGACGCAAAAGGTGAAGAGAGTAAACTTTTCTGGGTGAATCAAAGAAAAATCATTAAAATCACACGAGTTTATTGATCTTTGGAAAATATGTTGTGCTCGTGTTAAAGACAGTTCTTGTGGACAACAACCGAGTCCTATTTTACTTCCCACACTGGGTTGGCTTTTATTACAGGGAAAGAAAGAAACTTTGAAAATCTAATTTTGTCACTTTAGTACCAAAAAAGGAAACTAATTAGAATTGGTTCCATGTTAAAACACTTACAAACAAGTTCCTACAGACACCTGAGCCTTTAGTTTGTGTTGCTATGGAAACAGTTGTCTTATTTGGTAAAAAAATTAAATAAACTGAAATTAGAACTTGCTTCAGTTGTTCATATAAAAATGTGAAAAAAATTTGAGTAATCAGTCTTTTTTGACCATTTCAAAAATATAGATACTATAATTCACTATTAGTTTAAAATAGGGCAAAACAATCCCTATACATAACACAAATCGCAATAAACTTCCACGACCGCATCACAAATTAGCTAATTATTTAGTAGCCACACGTTGCAGCTCTCTCTGACTGCAATTATGTGGTTACACTTGCTACTTAATGCAACAGAAATGGTTTTGGGATATTGTCAAGTCAGTAATTAAGAAGCGACAACTAAGTTGTTTCATAGTTTAAAAAAGCAGAATTCAGCCAAAAGCAAGTTTTTTCAATAAAACCTGGCTAAAATAGAAATAATGTTTTTCTCCAGTAGCTGAATAGAGCACACATTATGTCTGTATTGGCTGCAAACCCAAAGTATAAAGATATGAAATTTTTTTTAAATATTACTTTGATGGAAATCATATATTTATTGCAACATCCACCATCATTATTGCATATCACAGACTTTTCCATTTGTGCAGAACTATTTGATGCGAGATCTTTCCAGACAGAATTCAGACAGAATCTAAGAACAACACATAATATTCAGGGTTACCTCCTCCCAGAAGATGGGATTTTGTTCATATCCACCCACAGACAGAGCGTCGCCTTGGAGGCGCAGGTACACCGATGCATCATGGTCCCTGACATTTGGCATGTTCTGCAAGTGAAAAAAAAAAAAAGTTAAAGGATTCAGTAATTAGAGCTGAAATTAGTCTGAAGAACTCTCAGATGCAAGCCAAGGGCATCTGAAGTAAACCGTTTTCACTTATAATTCCCACTTAATTGTTTAGCCTTTAAAGTTATTGTGAGTTTTCCTCATTAAAATACATTCTAGTAGGTAATACTGAAAATGTTTAAACTTAATAAAGGAGATGAAAGCATCTAAAGCTGTACCAATCAATATCCAATACAGAAAATAAACAGTGAAGGAAAAAATCTTTATGTAATTTTCCTCCTTTATTATCAAGTGACTTAAAGTCTCAACAGCAGTCCAGTTGCAGTGAACAGTTTTACCAAAAGCAAACAAATATAAAAAAGTAGCTCAGAAAATGTGTAATATAGCCAAAAAGAACAAAATAACACACTTGTAAAAGTATTAAAACTAAACTCCTGATACTTGGTGCAGTTGTAGTGTCTGTAATGTTATGCTAGTTGTAAGCATTTCAACAGGATTTTGCACATCCAAGATTGTTCAAAGTATGTTATATGACTTGCTATGATGCGAAACCATGATAACAAGATATTGTTTTTACAACTGGAAGCAGCTGATTCACATCTCAAAATCTCAAATAATACTTGAACTATGACCCCAAGCTCAAGAGGAGTTAAAAAAGAGGCCTTATGGATGCAGAGCAGGACCAAAGAGCAGAGAGAGGAGGAGGAAAATAAAACTATCTCTAATGGGTAAGTATCAAATTCTCAACTCAAACTCTGCCCTATTTTAAAATCATACAGCCAAAGATTTGAAGAGGAGCTGCAAAAACAAATGAGGTGGATCATTAATGGTGTCATCCAGGTCATGTAACTATGACATATTGTCTTTGCTCAACTGAAATGAATTGAATTAGCCAAGCACTTTAATACCCAGCTCATTTGAATTTGGCTCCGATGTTTTAGGTTGAAATCAATCAATATGAACTAGTTCAGTTTGTATTTGTGGGAGCTCAACTCAGAACCATTTCTTGCACAGGCTAAACATGTACAACACTGGAAACATATATATCAAATCAACCTTCAAATTGTTTTATGTTGACTCAAAGCTCCTGACATCACATTCTAAAACTGGATAGATGTATTGAACTCTCGTGTGCCAGAGCATCTTTCTGCAAAATCGTTTTTCGCCTCAAAACCGTCTGGTCTGTATTCATTCTTCCCAGACTCCATCGACTTTTTGGGTACAAAACCAAAATACCAGCAAGCCAGTTGACATTTTAAAAGCTGCTCACGACAAATAACGAAAGCCAAACTGCTCCTTTGTCCTCTCCCTCCTCTGCACTCAGCTCAGTGTGGCAGCTCCATGTGATCAATACTGAACACTGTATCACTCACGCAGATAAAAACATACACAGACCTCCACAGCAGCCTCACAATGACAAATACAGACACACGGACAGGATGAAGCGTTTGACCTGACAAGTTGCACACACTGGGGACAGATTCCCTGACGACATCTGTTTAGTGGGTGGGCTGACGTCTGTGTGCATGATGGAGAGGTAATGCTTGTTAAGCTTCTCTTAAACTATATAACACAAGAAAGCGCTGACAGCCCACTCTAAAACCACCAGCCTCTCGGGGAAGAGGATATATGAACACAAACTGCATTAAACAAGCAGAAGATGGACGGAAACTGCAGTGATACATTGAAGCATTTTACATTCCATGTCTCACAGCTGCTATATAGCGTAAACAAGCATAGCCAAAGCAAGCACAAATAATAATAGATACAAATTAACCTCTTTTTTTTCTCTCTTCCAAAGACACCAACAACAGCTTGAAAATTAGGAGCAGTAATTTGTTTGGTCACAGTGACCCCTGCTGGTCATATTAACCTGATACATGGGAAAGCTTCAACTTCCACACAAAGTGTCACATTGGCCCTGTGTTTGTAACATTTAATATGTCTGGTGAACTAAAAGAAATAATAATTAATAGAAATCTTACCTGTATGCCCTCTATCCTCTCTGTCACCACATAAGCATGATGCATGGCAACAAGAGGAACATTGACTCCAGCCATTTCACCAAGCTTGGTGGCCCACACTCCTGTAAGTAACAAGGTTTCCCAAAATGCTATAATCTTTTGTAAATGTGAATATTTACAAAATTCCCCAATGTAATTTAAGCAACATAAAAACATGCTACATTGTCAAAAGGATAGGTAAAGTTTCTCTGAGTCTTACCTGCACAGTTCACCACACACGGTGTTTCAATGGTTCCATGAGGTGTCTCCACCGCCTTAACCTTCTTGACCCCAAGATCGTCCGTTCGCACTTGGATACCGGTCACTGGGCAGTTCTCGATCACCTGATTCAGACAGGAAAGTGTAATAAAGTAACACCTCAAGACATATTACATCCAGAACTATTTAAAGTTGGTCAGTCATTGTCCTTATTTAGTTTATAGGATTTTTGTAGGATTTTTGAGAAAAGGCTTCATGAATCCGTGAGTGGTGATTCACGTAATAAAGCAAGCAGCATGTTTCTAGTGTGTCATTTTCATGTTGTCTTTCCACTCAACTTTCCATTAGTGTTCTTCAATCAAGAACTCTAAGTGTAGTAATGTTCTGCGGCTTTGTGAAAGGTGCCAACATCTGTCTGATGAACAATTGAAAGTGGGCAGTGTTCGCATGACTTTGTAAATTGACATTTTTGTACAAAAAAATCCCTCTTTTAAAAAACAGCAAAACAGAGTCAGTAGATTAGCACACATTACCGTGGCTCCTCTGGCTGTAGCAGCTCTGCTCAGGGTGGTACAGGTGCCTGCAGGGTCCATGGTGCCATCTTTGGGAACATACAGTGTTCCATACAGATCATCAATATTCATGAGGGGATAAAGATCCTTAGTCTCCGCAGGTGACAGAACATAGGACTCGATGCCATAAACTTTACCCAGCTGAAACACAAATGGCAACTGACTTATTTTCTATGATTTTGAATTCACATTTTATGTGTTTTCCAACTCCAAAGACAGTTTTCTGGTTAATAAAATCCAATGAAAAGCTTGGGAATGTTGCTATAAAGCTACGTATTGAAATTTGCCCATAACCAGTTTTGATAAAGTTATGTAATGATGAAAAATATATAAACAATCAGTCATAATAATAAAAAATATATCACACCCTGACAATTTTGGACATTTTTGTCTTGATCTTTATTAAACAGGTAACATGCTGCAGTATGTGGTGTGTGACTGGGTACATAATAGGCTATATTTAAACTCTTCTAGAATTTTAGCACAAAAACATAGATTGCGCCCTCCTCCAAAAAAAAAAAAAATCAGATACACAAATAGTAAACCAATTATTGAGACATATAGTCTTGGGCATTTAACACCCTAATAGAAACTGATTATTCTGCATAAAAAGGTTCAGATTAGGGTTTGTACTACAAATGTCTAAATATAATTAAACTATACAAAGCTATTTCAAATTACTAAGGATCTCTAACAACCACATGAGATAAACTCGCTATTCTCATATCTATCAGCATCTTTTATCTTAAGTTCTTGAGAAAGACATTTACTCACCCCTAATTTCTGGTGAACCGTGCCCATTACGGTGAAAACCTTTAAGCCTGTCACTTCAATGTGTTTAAAAAAATCTGTTTTTATAAGACATCTATCTGTACTGCTGTTGGGAAACAGTGTAGATGAAAATTTCTGTCTGGATTTTGTTTAAATGTTTGTATTTGATCCTATGAAAACAAATACTTTATATTAATAAAACACTTATTACAAGGATCCAGCAGTGCACGGCACTTTATATTACAGGAAATCAAGAACCAAGCAATTTATGTCCATACCGACATGAGGCGCTTGTATTCATCCAGTCTTTGCTTGTTGGAAGCGATGAAGAGTCCTCCATTCTGGATCCAGCCAGTGTGGAGACCCGTTTCCTCTTCCAGGTCTTTGCTGATCACGGTCCTGGTGTGGGCCAGGAGCTCCACCTCCACATCACTGGGACGGAGTTGCCACAGAAGGCCTGAGAAAACAGTCTGATGTGAGTTGTGAGATTGAATGAGCATTGATTTGAACATGGACAGTTATCTTCTAGACAAAACCCTAATCTAGGACTGTTTTGGCGTTAACAATGAGGAAATGTAAATTCAGGCAGAAACTCTTACTTACACAACCTAAGACTTTAGATCAACTTGCTTTTATTAATTCTGTGGTAGTTACCGGCCGTATGCCAGGTGGTGCCAGCAGTCAGCCTGTCTCTCTCCAGCAGAACTACGTTGGTCATCCCCATTTTGGCCAGATGATAGACGGTCTGACAGCCGAGGCTACCTCCTCCAATCACCACCACATCAGCTGACCTGACAGAACAGGAAGCAACTTTTCAACTGCAAAATTTACTGGCTGAAACATCATCTTAACATGTTAAACTCTCTGTCTGTCCATTCAGGCTAACCTTGGTAAAGGCTTAGTGGGTCCTGTGGAAGCTCCTTCCTCCTGTTTGAGTGTCTTCTCATAGGGGACGCTCTTTTCACTGGTGTGTTCAGTGCTGTAAGACCGAGAGGTTGTCCGGCAGCGTGGGGCTCCAGAGGGACGCACTGCTGATACGAGGCGCTGGACTGAACGCCCAATGAAGGCCATCACCTCTGTGACCAGGTTGACAAACCCAATAAGACCATTTTTTCCAAAATAAAATATCTTTACAAATAATTTTTGTTCTATCAATTCACCATGGGTTGGTTTCTGGTATGAAAGTAAAACAGGGATAACAGTCTGAAAACCCCAAACTGTTTTTGTTATGTTGTTCCCATAATTTAAGTTCTTACTTTTAATAAGATACCAGAGAAAGTTTTCTGATGTGCTGAATACTGAAGAAGGTTGTAAACATAATTCCCTCCCATTTGGCTTCTTGGAAAAATATCTGATTTTAAAAAAAAAGACAATAGCATAGTCTGCCTGAATTATTAATTAGCCAATATTAGACTGTTAGTTTTGTGTTGCTATATAGAGAGAACACAGCAGAATAATACAGAGACATAAAAAATAAATCAAAAGTAAATACATTTAGCAAGTGTTTACTCCAGATGTTTACATAAGACTTTGTGTCAAAATAACAGTAAATGTAAAAAAGAAAAAACATTATTAGAACAGTATTAAATCTATTTCTAACAATATTATGATATTTTTCTCATAAGATTTTCATGCTGGTCTATGCTGACTAGAAAACATAGATGAAGGTCTTCCTAAAGTTAGATCTAGTTTTTATATATTTATGGAAAATATTGTGGATTAACTTACATATAGCATTTTGTTTGGTAAAAACATTGAGGAAAGACCAACATATCAGGTGTGTTATAAACACCCCAATACATTAGACTGACAGCCTGAAGCTGCTATCTGAGCTGAATTCCTGTATAGAGAGATTGAAGCTTAAAGTGTGGCCCATTATCACAGCCAATGGTTAAAAGGTGACATACTAACATACAACATAAATATGAGATGGAAGACATTAGCAGAGTTCAAATTAATGCAGGACCAGGTGCCTGGAACTGGGCTGCTCCAGTATAAACCCAGCCAACCATCATTAGGGAACAGCAAGTTAAGAACATCAATATCACGGAAAAATAAAACCTAAAATGTCAGGACACACACAAGAAAAATTGATTTAAGGAAGCTTATTTGCAAGCTCAATTTAAATGAGTTTAAAAAAAACTTTTGCAACAAAGTTTGACCTATATATTTTTTCACTTCACTTTCAAATTAAGTGCAAGTTAATGTGCAAGCAAGCGATAAAGCGTGAAACGACACAGTAGAAGCACTGTGCAGGTAAAGAAGGCTGTGAAACGGGAACGACGTGTTACTAAACGGCAGCAATTGGAGAAACGTGGCAAACAGACCATGGAGTCCAAACACAACAGCAGCGAGATGCGCTGCACTCCAACTTTTTTGTTGCAGTCTGGGTTTCCACGTGGAAAACTTACAATCGAGTCCGAAGGACGGCCCCGGAAAAGCAAACAAAAAAGTCGCTGCGAGGAGAAAAACTGGTTTAAAAGAATGGCCAATGTGCAAAAAGGAGGGAGGCTGGTGGGTAAAAATGGCCGAATAGTTCCCAAAAAAAACAAGCGATACAGAGGCGGTACAGCGTGGGTTGTAGAGCACAGCTGTCAGATAGCACGATCTGTAGCGGGACAGCAGCTCTAAGTCCCTGACTTCAGCAATCCCTCCTTCTTCCTTTCACCCTCTTAGACGAGACCAGCCCACTGTGCTGAGCTGACTTCAGCTGTTCTGTAGGGAGAGAACAGGGCTGGCACCCTGCAGGCTGCATGAGAACTGCAACCTTTAACAGAACCAGCATAGACTTTAACATTATTGATTAACTTCATCGATTGAAATTTATGCAATTCTGTGGTTATTTGTCATCTTGGAAATGCTGATTTTGTCACCTATAGAAACATGAAAATATAATATGTGGAAATATAAAAAAAACAATCATTAATAAAGATCTCAGAAGCTAGCATGGGAAATTTTTAAAGCCTTGCCACTTTTTAAAACCCTACTAATGGTTGTGTTATTGCTTTAATGGACATTAATTTCCAGCTGATAGGTTTCCATGTTTTATGTGACACACTAACACAATAGTGCATTAATTTAAAATGGAATGAAAAGGTTTGGTTTTGGTATTAAGCCCCTTTTACTCTGATACCCCAGAAAATCTGATGTGACCATTTGCCCTCAGAAGTCTGGTTATTTATAAGGGTACACACATCTGTAATTTAATCTTGTTATAAATGCAGCTGTTCTTTGAGGCCTCAGAGGTTTGTCAGATAACATGTGAGAACAAACAGAAAGACCAAGGAACCCAGCAGACAGCTCAGGAAAAGATTTGTGGTGAAGTTTTAAGCAGGTTTATTTTACAAAACAACATTCAAAGATGTGAACATCTTACAGAGCAGATCATCAAATTAGAGAATAGTACATCTCTGAAAACCTAGGTGTCCTCTTAAACTTTGGCACAGTATGTGCTATATTTTAGGTAAAGGCCATACAGACTACACAAATATTTAAAACACAAAAATGTCGTCTAGCTTTCCATCTTGTTTAATTTCTATATCAGTGTTTTAGCTAGATGTGGGGGGAGCAGCTGTTTATCAAATCCCTTCAGGCGCAAAGACCTAATGAAGCAGAAGTAGACTACAGTAAACCCCATTACACACAAAGATTCAAAGTTATGATCTTAGTCGCCAGTATACATTCACTCTACAATCCGTTTTGAAATGGAAAACCTCTGTAGACACAAATCTCTGTATTACTTCACTCATTTTCTGTCCATTTCTGACATTAAAGTACAAACATTTACTGTTAGTGTTCAACCCAAATGATTAAGTGATAAAAAATATGGGTTTTCCTTCAGAGTTTATGGTCTTAATCACAGAAATCTAATCTCCTTGATTCAAATTAAGAAGAACTCGAAATAATTTAGGAAGACAAGAAATGCGGGTTATTTTAGTATGTCCACATTATGAAACCTTATTCCCTGTTGCTGCGATCTGCCTGTTTTGGCCTCCGGAGTCCACACCTCCTAACCAGCAGCCAATACGTTGCTGAGTTTAGATTCCCGCCTATGACGGGAGGTTCTGTCTAGTTTGTACAGCTTTGAACAGGACAGAAGCTGAGTGTAGAAGCTAATGCTGCCTGTAACCTTATTTTCTCTATAGGTGTGTGAGCTCTGCTTTAAATCCAAATCTAAGAAAGGAAGGAAGCTTCAGCAACCTTTGGGTTCCTCAGGAATAATATTTTTCTTTCTAAACACAAGTTACAGATCGATAAGCTTGTGTACTATGGCCGTGTAAACAAACCCAGGAGTAAAGTTTGTACATTGTGAACCACTCTTCAGTTTGGCTTCTTTCATTCTGATTTACGATAAATCAAGTCACAAGAACCAGAGAGCTTAACATGTGTAGAGATCTGATCAGATTATGTGTTTACTAAGACTCTATTAACTCTTTAGGACTATCACCCTGATTTAAATGTAAGAAAATAGGTTTTTTTTTCTTTTTAAGTAAAATAGATTAGTTGATTTTCATGTTAACATAATGACACTTAAAAAAAATCAGTAATTTAAATATAAGTTTTACTTAAAACTGTTAGAAATGGCCGTCAGTCACCTGACTTCCACCTAAGCAAACATCCATGGCAACAACCAAATATCTGCATACAAAGGACTCCCTCAATCTTTGGCATTTGAAAATGGCTTGTGAAGAAGAATGGTTCAAAATTCCAGCTGAGCAATGCATGTGACTGGTTTCTCCACACAGGAGACATTCTGAAGCTTTCACTATTAAAAAAGGCTTTTCCACAAAGTATTTAATACACCTCTGTACATGTGTCCAAGCCTAATTCGCTTTGTTTTCTTTGTATGTGTGGATTACTTGAATTGTTGCTGTTGTCTGTTGTGAATTTTATTTTAGCAGACCCCTTGAAATTATTTAAAGTGAGACATTCCTATAAACACTTTTTTTTTTTTTTTACCACAGAGCGTGTACACATAAGTAGTTCTGGAAACTGAAGACATTTCTAATAGTTTGGTAATCAACTGGAGCAGTGATGTTGAGGAAATAATTATGTATATAGGACTTTTTTTACCTCATAAAATCATCACTGGAAAATACATTATTTTAAACTTTATGACAAAATACTCTTTTCAAAATCATGCATTTTCTTTTACTTGAGAAATTATGCCATCTTGTGGTAAATTCTGGCCTGTACAGCATGGGAAGCTGAATGAAAACTTCATCAACTACATTATTGTTGAAGTCTTCTTTTATTATTATTTTTATTTGACTGGTTTGTCACTTTAAAATGACAAATGTTCCATACACCCACATTAAAACATGAATAAGAAAAAAGAAAAAGAAAAAAACAGCCAGAAGAATAAGTCTTGATTCATCAGTAAGACACATCATCAAAAACTCAATAAATTAAACTAATAATAATTTCTGCTAATTTTTGATTAGCAGAAATAATTGAAACAGGAAATAGGTCACTATACATGTTTATGTGTAGAAAATAAATGTAGAAGTCAAGTCAAACCTCATTTATGTAATTGAAATGGCTCATAACTGTTAATGTAAATGTTTTATGTAGTTCCTAAACCCATATCAAGTCTGTTTAACATAAAAAAATAAACACTTGTAACCTCAGCAGACATCCATGTTTTCTGCAAATTTAAAAATATATATATATTTAGAAAATCTTGACTGCCTTAAATTATTCTGTTTTATTTAATCTAAAATAATAACCACTACAAGTCCAGATCACAATAAAATAGAAGAATTTTTAAGAATAAAATATTTTTCTTTTTTTGTAAATATTAAAAAATATGGTAACCCATGATTTGTTTAGTTTAAATTGCCAATTTAACTCTGTAAATAACAAAACAACAGGGAGGTAAATCTATTCAACACTTCACCTTTTTAAGAAACACTTCCTAAAAACTCTGTAGCATTCAGTATGTGTGTGTAAAAACACAATATTTGATTAATACAATCTTGAATCACTCATAAGAGTTCTGAACCATCACACGTCAAAGCTTTGACACTGTTACTGCTGTCTGTCAACAGTTCCACTTGAATTTAAAAAATACCTAAAAAATTACAATACAAATTGTTTACACTAAAAAGGAAATGGCATCCTCCTACTTCTTGACAGACTTAGGGACAAACGCTCTGAGATCCGTTTTCTGGATATACAGTCACCACAGGCACACATCAAACACACAATTTCTTTCATACCCACCAAAGAAGAAGTAACAATAAAAACTTTAAAAACTCTGAATTGATTGAGGAAATTTGTTGTGCAAGTTTCTGCATAACATTTAAAGCATGCTGCTACAGAGTGAGTCAATAAATAACCCCAAAGATCATCCATGGAGCACCACACACCCTCTACATCAATAAAAATGGAAAAAGTCCAGCTCTTAGGACAATGAGCATGTCTGCCTCATCAAACCAACTGAAATTAAGTCTGACATCATGTTGTCCCCTCAGCGTCCGTCTTTCTGACCTCCCAGCGTCCCGGCACTAAAGTTCGTCCCTGTAGGAGGCCGACAGCATCTCAGGCGGTGGCGCAGCCCCCTTCAGTGTTTTATGGGAGCCCCTCCAATCAGTCCTTACCGAGTCATCATCCCACAGCGTGGAGGTCTCTGTGTCACTCACCCATTCAGGATCGCCGGCGTAGTGACATGGCTGTACCAGAAGGGGGCGTGTGCTGAAGGCTTGCAGGTTCCTGTTGGGGAAATGGGACTTGTAGTCCTCACTGTAAATAGAAAAGGAAGTATAGATATTTAAACAGTTTTTTGTGTGATTTAAATATTTTTTGCCACAAATATTTACTCTCATATTAATCAAAAAAAAAGAGAGAAAAAAAGATGCTGTGATTCACTTTGATTTTAAATGTCGTTTAGTTACACTGAAGGTCGGACAGAAGGACCAAACGTGGGGTGCAGACGCTGTGTAATCTTAGCAGGGCAGTCAAGCATATCAAATGAGCCTCTCAGAGGTTAGAGGCAGAGAACAGAGAAAGTGGGCTGGCTGTTTGCCAGCTTTCCACACAGTATGGAGTGCATGTATGCGTCCCAGCTCCCATCTGGTTTACACATTCTGCAGCATGAAACGTGTTATTTCTGCAGTCTAATGATAAAGGGTTTTTTTTCAGTGAAGGTGTGGGTTTATCAGGAGCTCTGAGTTTTGCAATGCTAGCAATAAGAAAAGCTAACATGCTAATGTAAAAATAAGATCGAGATTGGGGTGCAGCCAACAAACATGCACAACGTAAAAAGAAAAATGTCCTTTAAGTCTAAAGTTAAACATTACGACAATTATTTTTAAACTAAAGCCCACTGACAGATAGCCACAGTCTTTACTCTGTCTCTCTAATCTGGAAGGCCCACACCAAACAAAACTAAATATGAAACTCAGGCATGTAAATTAAAGAATGTGTTGAGCAATTACAAGGCCCATTTTTAGATTTTTAAGACTTGGGTAGAGAAAGAATATACAACACTGGAATTTATTGAAGGCAATGAATGTGTGCACAGTTCCATTCTTTTTCTTTCCATTTTACCATATTCCAAGCACAAACATCAATTTATTTTATCTGGATTTCATGTGATAAACCAACAAATTGTAGAACATCATTATGAAATCAGGGGAAAATCATACTTGGAGTCACTGTTTCTGTATAAAAAGTGTGGCATGTATTTGAATTCAGCCCTCTTTCCTCTGATACCGCTAAATCAAATCTAGTGCCTTTGGAAAATTAGTTAATAGGTTTTCAGTGTGTAATTTAAACTTAGTTCATATATTGATGCTCTGTAAAGGTCTCAGGCTTGTTGGAGAACATTAGTAAATAAACAGCATCAGGAAGACCCAGGAACACCATGGATAGGTCACTGATAAAGTTATGAAGATAGGTGTTAGGTTATAAACAAATCACATAAATCAACACCACACCTTTTACTTGTAAAACAACCATGCAGAATTTTTCCTTCACATACCAATTATGTGCTACTTTGTGTTGGTCTGTCACATAAGATCCCAATCAAACAAGTTGAAATGATATTTAATTATTTTTTAAATTATTTTTTAAGTTTCTGCAGAACTGCTGTATTAAAAATGGTTTCTCCTAGGAGAACATCTAGAAATAAAACAATGCTAAATACTTACTTGGGATGTTTGTCATACATGATGGGGAGGAATTCGTCGACAGGGAGCATCTTAGAGAGCGGCTCAGCATTGAGCAGTTTCTGGGCTCCCTGCTGAGAGATGGCGTAGGACAGAGTCCAGTACGAATAGTCGGCCACCACCAGGTTCCGAACGTTCTCCACCGCCACCTCCTTCCCAGGATTCACTTGCTTCCTGCCTAGATATCTGTGGAAGAAAAAGGGAATGAATTTAGAAAGACCAAGAAAAATGTCAAAATGTGTTTTCTAAAATGCATCCGATTTAGTTTCTTCTGTTCCTTTTAATTTTTTTTCCTTGCATATGTTTTACACATGTCTAACCAACACAATATGCACAAAAGAGTTAGTAATGGTTCCTCCTCCCGCTAACAGATGCTTTCAAAGTGCTTTGATTCCATGTCTGACGTTTTGTCCAACACACTTGGTATGATTTAAATTGATGCAAGCTGATTTTTAGTTACATGAGGCAAATAAATCCAACAGCAGGAAAAAGCACAGGAAGGAATTTACACTGAGAACATTCAGCTTACTTTGAATAGTCAGATAGCTATCTATGAAGTTTTTTTTATCACCTTTTCCCACTCTTTATCACATTTAGACAACTGAATTTGTTGTGTTACCTTAACTCCTCCCATCCCTTACCAAACTCAAGGGAGAAAAAAACTCTCACATTAAGTCCCAGTCCAGCTCCACCTGCTCCACCTCTTCCATTAGCCTGAGCACTCGTCGCTTGAAGTTTGCCTCGAAGCGAACGTCATCCTCAAAGATCAGGGCTTTATCCATTTGCATGTCCACAACCTAGAGAAAAAGAAAAAATATATAGCATTAAGAAAATATCTGTAAATAGGTAAAATTTACACAAATAATTTGGAGCCATTCCACAAAAAAAATCCACGGATACTAAACCATGAATAGGTAGAGATCTGCTGTAACATTAAAAAGAAAGGTAATATGATTTGCATCTCAAAATAACAAGCCACTACTTAAAGCTCAAACATCTAGGTGAAACATTAATTTAATCAAACTCTGTTTTTGCATTTTTGCTTTCTTTTCCATTTTTTTTTATTGATGAAAGGTTAAAATGTAGTTCACACACTAAAAATTGGGGAAAAAAACCCACTGCTTTGGAAGCTGAAATACCTCAGTGCAATGCTACCTGACATACTATTGACTGGCACTTGCAAAGCAACCAATCACGCAGCACCATTCATCTTCCTTGGAGATGACTGACAGAAGCCTCCTCATAAAGGAAGACTGCCCACACAGTTTTCACTGTGTGTATTAATGCGTATTAGGGTAAAATTGTTGTGTGAACTATTAAAATAGGCAGTTTTAGGTGTTTTAAAGGGGTCTCAAGTATCTGCAAATTTCAAATATTTGTGGGCCCCATAATTCCTAACTCGTGGGTTCCCTTGTAAACTCTCTAGCGCCCCTCCAGGTTGGGAATGACTACACCAGATCTTTGTGTAGCTGAGTTCTCTCACCTCCTTCCAGACGTAATAGTGGCTGAGGAAGCAGCCCACCTCTCCTTTGGTCAGCGTGCGTCCAGAGAACGGGTCATAGTAACCCGACAGCAAGTCGACACCCAGGAACTTAATGTCGCTGCTGTTCAGCGCACTGCAGGAACACACAGTGAGAAACAAATATATATTGTCTTTAAAACAAACAAAAAAATCCATATTTATCAAACTTTGTCACATTTTCTATTAATGCAGCGCCAAAATCCGCAACTGGATGGTTTTACTACCAATCATTCAAACACTCCCTTACAAAAAAATCCCATGAAAATTACATGTGAAAGTCACATGTGATCACATGTGATTTTCATGGCATTTTTTGTAAGGGCTGACATTCTCTAATTCTTACATTTTGCCTTTAGGATATTTTTTTACTTGATGATAAAGACACTTAAGGAACTGTAATGATGAATATCTGTCTGGAGACTTTGAGTGTGTGCTTACTTTCCATCTATAGCATCTACCACTTTGACGTCAACCTCCAGCTCGTTCAGGGAGTACAGCATCCTGTCTCTGCGGTCAGGCCGGCGTCGCAGGTTAATCAGATAGATCTGCAGACAGACCAAAGCTTACACACACACTGCGGAATAACTAAAAGCTTTCAAACTTTGTGCATCTAAAGACATCTTCTCAGGAACTGCGGGATTAAATTAGGTTAGGACTCACTTTCCTTCATGCTCTTATCATTGTGTCATTATTTTCTTTTGGCAGTAAAAGCCACAAATAAATTAGGTTTACAAATGTTTTTCTCTGAACAGAAAGAAAAAACCCTCAAACCATAAAAATCTCACCTCATCAAACCCCACCAGGTCTCTCTGCTTCGGGAACATGTGAACGTATCGAGAAGGATACATGGCGGGCCCATCAACTTCCAAACAGAGACCAGATTTGAGTTTGAAGAGGAAATGCAAGAAAACGGCAGAAATCATGCAAATGTGGTTGATAAGACAAAGGTTTCAGTGATGTAAAACACTTGTTAGATAACGGTCTGACGCTCAGTTTCTTACTCAGTGACTCCAGCTGGACATGGACAAAGTTGAGACGATCGTCCTCCAGTGTGAAATGAGGTTTGCCGGGAACGTTTAGGTAGCCATAGCGCTTCTTGTTGCACACGTACATCTGGACCTCTACACAAGCAAAAATGAACACTCAGAAAGTTTTTTTATCGGCTTATAATCTTTCATCTTCTGTGGAAGAGCATTTACATTATATGCTGGGAAAGGGTTTTGCAATTGGAGCTTGTTTGATAAGAATGGTCTTTTCCCCTAAGCCCTGATTTCCTCCTGAGGTGTTTGTTGGGAATTTGTCTTTTGAAACTTGGTGGCAAAAGGCTGTAATTCTTTAACTGAACTTCTAAACATCTAGAGCAGTCTCTGCTTTCATCACTTACAGAATATAACTGTCTATATAAGAAGCCAAGACAAACATTTCGTCTGCATTGAGGTGACAAACCTGCAGCACGACAGGAAAAGGCAAAAACGATGATGTCATCATAGGGCCATGAGTAGTCTTTATGAGGAGGGTAGAAAGCCAGTTTCTTCATGCCTTCCTTCCTCAGATCCAGCAGCAGGGTGCTGTGGGCCATCGGCACGGGGTAGCAGCCGTGTCTGTGGCGGTAACGGGTCGGGAAGTATTCCGCTGTTCGTCGATAATAACCCTAAAAGAAACAAATAACTACAGTGAAAATGAGCATCAAACATGACTGTTTTCAGGTTATGCATCCACTATGAGAAGTGTCTTAGTTTTTTTCTTAGCGTTTCCTCACCTGCGGTGTGATACCGCACCAAAAGTTGGAATACGCTCCCTGGGAGTCTAACATGGGAGCGATGACTGACTTGTTCTCCGCGATCATCAGGTTGAGGGTTTCTGGGTTGGTGAGGATGTTGTCTGTGTCAGCATACTGACCAATAGGAAACACAAAAAACAAAGAAGACAGTGGTGAATTAAATCAACTCTAAATGCGTTAAGAATCAGATGAAAAGAAACATAAACGCAGCAAAGCAAATCCAGAGAAGTCAATATTGTAAACAGATATGGTTAAATAAAATACCAGTATGTAGTCAGCCCAGCGTTTTCTGGCAAAGTTGAGAGCTGCCTGCTTCAGTTTCATCACATACTCATATCTGCTGTTGGGCCAGTGCTTTGGACCAAACTCCCCCGTATAAGACCTAGAAAAGAGACAGATGTCATCCCTGGACATATTTCTATTTTGGAATTTTATGGAACTGTTAGCATAGTGATCCACAAGCTGGAAACCATTATATTTTATAGCAGAATTGGTTCCTCCTTCTTCAAAAAAATGTGGGTCTCAGAAGACGATGTGCTCTCCGAGAGCCCTTCCGGTCTATAACCGAGTTAAACTGAGTGATCCTGATAGCTACATGCATTTCCAATACAAATCCAATCTTACAAGAAGTAAAATGAAACATTGACCTTTAACAATCCACTTTTTTATTACAATTTCTAAATTGAAAAAAGAAGTAAAACTGAAGGTCACATTTTCCTCTTAATTACAGTTCTGCTAAGAATCTTACATGGAGTCAAAAAGGGTTTGAATAACAAGAAATTGAGGCTCATGTGATAGTTTTTGTGAAACAAATGACTTTAGTTTTTTTAAGAATTAGGTGCATAGATTGTATTTCATCGAGATTTTTCTCTACACAGGGTACAAATTATATTTGCTTATATTTTATTTTAAAAAAATAGTTTTTTTTTATAAACCATTAACCATCTCAAAGCATAATTCAGGATGAATCTTTGACCACTTTTTGAAGCAGAAATTTGATCATTTGTTTAAGATCAGATTGCTTTCGGTCACTGCCAGGGTTCTAAGCATATTCCATAAACGTTCAAAAACATTTCATTCAGGCTCATTCCAAAGTTTAATTTTAACCTTTATTCCAAAACCACTTTTGGAGTGTTTTGAAGATCCTTATCCGGTTGGAACTTCCAAGTGTGTCTGACGTTTTAACCATCAGACCCAAATTGTCACGTTCAGATTGAAGAAAATTGGTCAGGATGTTCAGGAACATCCCAACTCTTCAGGTAATTATAAACTGGAACACCAGAGTCTCTATCCAAAGTGAAACAAAGTTTATAACCATAACCATGGGTGCTGACCATGAAAGAAGCCTCCAAGCACAAATTTCACTTAAAGGTGTCCACACAAGTCATGCGTCTTCTGGAGAAAAGTTTGATGATAACATGAGCCAAAATTGACTTTTGGTCACAATGAGAAGTCGTATGTTTATGGGAGTCAACGTGAGGCTTTCGAACCTAAGAACATTTTAGGAAAGCTCAGGCACTGGTGGTGCTGATGCGCCTCAATAATAATGTAGGCTGACAAAGAACTCTGATGCAAATAATGAATTATCCAAAAATAGTTGAACACTGTGAATCCTAAGCGATTGAGCTCAACACACAGGTGCCATTTAGAAGAGATGTTTCGTTATTTACATGCCGTTCCATAAAATCCCCTTTGCTTCTTCATGAACGCACATTTGTTTTTCATTATCCAAGAATGGATGCCAAGACAATAAAAACAACAAAAATTTTGTTTAGCAAGATCATTTTCACCTGTTAAATGAACAATGAAAATGAATCTTTAAAAGAAATAGAGAAAAAAATTACCATGACATCCACACTCAGGATGAGTGTATGTAAACTTCTGAACTGCAAGCTGGCGTGTGAATGGAATTTCAAGAGGGTGAAAACCAGATGAGGAACTTTGCCTTGTGTTATGTGTTGAGAATGAAAACAACAAGACAAACGTTCTAAGTTTTATCCCTGAGTAAGTCATCCTTCAGGACAGTTTTATGACCGGAACATGTCAGTAGGGTTTAGTCAGAATGAATAACTGAATGCAAGTCTTGTCGTCACTCATTTCCCTACAGTTTGCCTCCAAATAATCAGACTTTCTAGACATTGCTTTAAAGTGATTCTGAACAGATATTATTATATTATTCAGAGGATATTTGTTTCAAGAACTGGGCTGAAAATGATTAGAAAAAGCAGATAGATCAAAGAACTATTTTTGAAAAGATCTTTAACAAGCTTGAGTGAAACTTTCCTAGAGCCAAGACAAAACAAAAAACAGAAGAACATTTGGTTTCTTGGAAGCTAAACTACTACCTTGCTGCTCCTTATTATAGAGTTATCTGCATAACAGATGAGCAGAAATACGCAAAAATAATTTTTATTTTTTTATTTCAGATTACAGTGTGACATATACTGTAGTTCAATATCAGTGAGAGTGAAAACTTAAGAGGCAGTTTTGAGATGTAAACAACATCTGGTCAGAAATGTTCTCTCCTGTTCTTTTACATATTCACACTAAACTGTGATCTGTAGCTGTCGAGGATCACAGCCCTGCAGGAAGTTTAACGTAACGATAAATGTGGACTTACGTCGGCTGGTCCATTGGCCTCCACTCAACGTAATGATAAAATCTCTGCATGACAGTGAGCCACTCTCTCAGAATGGCTGTGGTGTTGTCCGAGTTGTGATCTGTCGCGGCCCTGAGAGGAGCAAGGAGAAATCAGAAAGGATCTGGACAGGACTTTAAGAATGTATGAAGATCAGATCAGCAGTCACATCTGTTATAAGCTATAGAAATAATTTACTCCACTCCACCACCTCTGGGCGGAGGAGCGGATAGAAACCATTAATATCGAGGCTCTTTTTTCAGCAGTGTCCCTTAATGAGGGAAATTAATTTATAGCAAAAACCCACCACTATAAATGATTCGCCTAATTGATTTAATTTGGAGAGCTTCTCTGCTGCGATGTAATATTTGTGTGACACTTTCCTATAAATTAGAATTTCTCATGCTTTGTTTTATTGCCTTTATTTTATTTATGAACAGTTTTTATCTTGCTTTCAAAAAGTTAGCTTCAAAATATTTATGAAATTTCAAAATACAGGGCTAATATCCTTGGCATGTCAGTGTTTTATTTGAAGGCTATCTATATTATGCAAAATATGAACATGAAAACTAAAACTAAACACAGTATATTTTAACTCATGTCTATAAAAGTCAAGATAAGTATAAAAATGTTAGATATATGCATATTATAACTGTAATTATTAATTTTTCATATAATTTTAGCAGCAGCTGGAAAGAAACTGTTACTTCTTTAAATAAAAGAAATTAAATTATGTTTTACATTTGTATACTGTTTGAATGGATTGGTTGGTTGGATTTCTGTCTAAACTTTGACTAGGCCATTCGAACATAGAAGTATGCTTCTATCCTAAACTATCCAATTGTTGCGGTGACTGGGTGTTTAAGGTTGTTGTCCTGCTGGAAAGTAAAAGTTTCAAGTCCTTTGCAGCCTCTTAAAAAGTTCTTCCAGGATGTCCGGACTTTAACATAATCCCATCAAATCTGATAAGCTTCCGTGTTCTTACTGAAGAAAAGCTTTGACACAGCATGATACTGACACTTGTATTATTGTGAAAAATGTGTTATGTGCAATATTAAGTTTTCCATTGCACTTTTGCATGTGATATTTCTTCTCATTATTCCCTAGAAACTGTGGAGTGCTTGGTGGAGTTGTTTATTTAAGAGTGTCAGAGTTAAGTGGGCTGAGTACAAATGCATGCAACACTTTCTAAATGTTTTTGGGTTTTTTTTCTTCCTGTAAGAAATTTTGAAAAACATGCTTTCTATTTCTTCCATTTCAGAATCACGCACTACTTTGTGTTGGTGTGTACATAAAGTCCTAATAAAATCCAGTAACATTTGTTGGTGTAACGTGACAAAACTTCTGCAAGCACTTTCCTTACTACTTTTACAGAAGGCAAAATTCAGTTTTCTGTGAATAAACCACACCCAAGTTTAGTTAGTGATGGTGAGTTTAGATTTGAAAAACAGCAACTGAGTCATGCCCAATTATTATTTCAGCCTGCCGAAACAAATCAGAGTAGAGCATTTAAAACTGTCTCCAAACAGCAGGAGCTGACTGCAGCCCTGCGCTGGGAGAAAGGCTCAGAGGGGGAACAGGACTGCTCCTTTCCTCAACTCATCTAAATGCTTTTGACCTTTTGAAGGGGTATAAGAAGCTGATCCCTGACTAAGGAGTCGGGGGCAGAGCATGCAGGACACCCACCACACAGAGATGCGGTCTTTGGGGTAGTTGAGTCTCTCCAGAGCTCCGAGGTAGTACGGCAGGGAATGCGCTGCGTTCCTGGCTATGATCGCGATCACCACGGTGGGAGGCTGCATCCCGGACTCCTCCGGGAACTTTTCTTCAATAAAGTAACACTCAGCCCGGGAAGTCAGGGCTGCTAGGACTAAAACATGAAGCAACATGGTGGAATGTGGTGAAGAGGAAAAATGCCGCTTCGCTTCTGGGCAGCCCGTAGAGACTCTTGTACGCGTCAGCAGTCCAAGAAAAAGAGGGCTTTCCCAAATGATCAACCACCTACTTCTTCCCATTGCTGGGTGAAGTCATGCAAGCTCAGACTGGGAGAGGACTCGCAACTTCCGCTGTAAGGAAAAGCCTAGCAATGCAGTAAAGGCATCACGATTTGGCCAGACTCATTTCTTACTCCCTAAAAAAAGAAAAAAAACGGGGGTTTTTTTGGGGTTTTTTTTACAGATATTAAGAGATATATGCTCTCTATTTTCTTTAATTTAACTATTTCAATTTATAAATAAATAGAAATCTTTTCCTTTTCATCAGTTAATATAGTGTTTTTATTTATTTTTTTATTTTTTGCAACAAACTGCAGTGTCGTTGTTAAAGCTAAAGTAACCCGATTAATCCATGTGTACTTTATGTATAAGCTTCCTAATAATTAAAACAGATTGACGTGCAACCAATTTTGGAAACAATTTAACAAAATCACCAGCAGGGGGCGGCTTTGATCCAAAAGAAGCACCTAGTGACGTTAGACGTCACAGTGAGGGTTTGTATCTTCAGGTTATTGCTTCCTAATATCATTTTGTTCTACTTCTTTACATCCGCGTGGTTAATTATTTCTGCAAAAGCATTTATAGTGAGCCATAAACCTACAATAGCATAACAACGATCATGCACAAAGATGTTTTAAACAAATGTCCTGCTCTACCCAAAGCAAAAACAGCAATTTTATGCAAAAAAAGTTGAGTGTGTGCCACAAAGGCCGCGTGGCCCTTTGTGTTGAAGGTGTAATTATGAGGTTAAAGTTGTACGCTTGAGGTTTTGACATGACCAACTTAGCCATTGTGTAAATTATAGTTATTTTTGTTTAGATTTAGGTTTATTCCAAATAGATGTAAAACATAGAGCTTGTAGGAAGTTTTATTTAATAAAACATGGAGAGTTTATGGTCATTGCAAATTAAATGACAGGTGTGTCAGGAAAGTCAAAGACAAATGTTGAATATGGCAGGGTGTCATTTATGATAGGTCAGTAAGAGAGGTTTATGAAATTCTGATGTGGTGAACAAATATAATCTCAACGCTTTTTACAATATAAACGTGTCCATGTCAAACAATTCAGTCCTGTTTAAATCCAATTGTGCTTGCTGTCATAGCAGTTAGACAGATCCAGTTCAATCCATGTTACAAAAAAAGTGCAATCCAAGATGGAAAAACTCTCCAAGACAGGCCTACTTTCTGAAAAATTAAAATAGACAGAGTTAATGACAGCAATGATTGGTCATAATGCATACCTTGAGAGTAATAGGAAAAATCTTGCAACAGTCCAACACAACAACAGAGACATGTCATGATAACATAAGCCACAAGAACTTATCTTTATCAGAAAGGAAAGTTTTAAGTCTGTTCTTCAAGGTGGGCAGGGTTGGAAACTGGGAGCTGGTTCTCCAGGACGAAAGTTTCCCTCTATCTCTACTTTCAGGAACTGTAAGAGGAGATAGGCATTCCTACTGAGGAATTGTGACCAAATGTTGAAAATGATTCAAACTAAAGGTAATAAACACCAGGAAAATGGCAATCTATGTCAAGTAGTCCAGAGTATTCAACCAGCGCATTTTGTAGAAGTCTACAAAGTGTTTAGTTTTTTCTATATGTTTTAATTTTCCATTTCCTAAATAGCTTGAATGAAACTCATTTAGTCACTGTCATGTAAGACACTGACTAAAACTTTAGCACAGCTTCATTCAGCAATAAGAGGAACACTCAATGTGTGGTAAAGTGTTATAGTGCTTGTGCTCAGTCTGTACAAAAGAGAATATTTAGGATCATAAGTCTAAGTGGACAGAGGGGAAGGAAAGTGTTGGGAACATAAATGGTGGAAAGAGTGGAGAATAAAGAACTGAGGAGAAGAAAAAGGGTTGTTGGACAATAATAAGCAAAGTGGTCATAATGAATTTTGAGGGGGTTTTTTCCAGTGTGCTGTGAATAAACGAAGGCAGTCGGTGGTGACAATGGTGGACTTGGGTTAAAGGCGCTCGTTTGTTTGGACAGGTCACAAGGGTAGAGGTTCAAATCTCCCCTATTGACACCCCAAGTGTTGCCACGTTCACACACAACCACGCACGCACTGACACGGAGCCCAAGTGTGTGCGTCCAGCGCAATTTTCCCAGCGTTTGTGGCTGCAGCTGATCTGGGAGAGTTCAACCTCGGGTGCGCTAACTTTTCACTGTGAGGTCAAGGGTGGAGACGGCATTTGTGTGAGGGAGTGTGTGAACGAGGGACAGAGGGGCAAGGATAGGCAGGGAAGGACAAAAAGAAAATCTTCATTGTCTTGAGCAGATTGCAAAAGAGAATCAGTGAGGGGGAAAGGGCACAAACTCCACTATGTAGAGGAGTTTCACTTAAATCTGTTTTTTTAACAACTTAAAAACATATTGTTAACTTAACCTTTAATAGTCCTGCATCCTTAAAAACAAAGCTTTCATTTCTTTTGCCTCCAAGCAGCAAATTATGTCTTGCAATCTTTTAAAACATGTTTGATCAAAAGAAAGTTTACTTTCTTGCAGTTTTTTGTATTTTCTTGTGTTATTATTTCTCTTTTCTGGCAATGTGTAGAAGAGGAGCAAAGTGCCCAAGTGGAGAACAAAAGTATGTGTCTTTTGCATGTCTGGTGATAGGATGGAGCAGGAGATAGGCAGACTGGGGATTCGTTTACAGAATGCTTGGTGCTGCTGCTGCAGCTGGGCACAGTGAAGAAACAGGTGAGTGTAAATGCAAAACTCACATCGTGTACTGGTCCATCAACCAAGGGAAATTTTGAAATAAAGCCACCACTCTATCAAACCGAAAGGAGCCACTAAAAGTGGTTCGGGAATTAAATGAGTAGACCTCCTAAGGTTCTCTATTTAGGGTTTTCTATGTGAAAAATTTCAGGGAAGACCAATAACTGTCTGAAGAGATAATATTGTACTTGCAGTAAGTGAGTATTTGGACAATATTATTTTTAATACATTTTCAAATGAATTTTTTAAATGTATTTAAACATGTCCATCATCTGAATTTATTTAATGTGAGAAGTTGAGGTCTGAGGCAATCAAGAATCAACTGTATATCAAAGTGTTTTGATTAGTCAAAGTCCTTATTTCTGTTCTAGTGCGTACAGCCAAACTGTGCCAAGCAAAATAAATGGCATTCTTGGATTGTCTGGTTTGCAAAAGCTAGCCTAAACCGTGTCAAAAAAAATGGCGCTTAGGTTTGTCAGCTTCTCAAGCTGCATTTTCTTTTGACTATTTTACATTTCTACAATTTTGTACAGAAAGCTTAGCGGAGAATCAAACATAAAGCTACTAGGAAGTCATTATTCTGCAGTTTCGGCAAAGAACTGCATCCTCCCTTCAATCATTCAAAGTACAAGGTGCTTAGTGCTCAAAGACATGGCCAACGAAAGCAATGCTGAAACCCAAATACCATAGAACACATAACACACATTTGGATTTGGCCAAGAACTATCTGGAAACAAATCTTTCCTGCAGCTCAGATGAGGTTCCTTCTTAGAGTGGCTAAATTCAGGCTTAGAGATAAAGCACAGATCTCTGTCATCCAGAGGAAGCTTGGAATGGAGTCACTGCTTCGCCGCAGTGAATGATGTAGCGGAGGTAGTGTAGGTTTGGATCCCACTTGGAAGTCAGTCTTTGAAGGAATGTCACACTCAGAGGGGGATTCTGAGGCTGATCCAAAAGTCACTGGAGAGATTTTAAGTATATCCCTCCCGACCTGGGAATGCCTTGAGACCTCTGAGTCGACAGGGCACAGGAATGTCAGGGTTTCCCTGTGGGGTCTGAGCAGAAGACAAAGAATGGATAGATGAAGAAAACCTTGCTATCTTTAGTATTGTTCATAGAGTAAACAAAGAATCATTTAAAAATTGTTTTTCTGCTTAGGCTTCCTTTATACTGGATGAAGCCCATTTTATGCTGTCCTTGATTTACACACATGATGACAGCACACTAGATACTGCCACAGATATTGGCATAAGTCCAGTACCATTGGTTCTGCTTCTTTTTCTCAATGACAAAGTCATGCTGGTGCTGGTGGCCCCAACCAACTCCCCCATGCCTCCCCTTGGATTCTGATATGTTGCACGCTCCTAACCGCATCACACTCTACCATGCACATAAAAGGAAGGCCACTACAAAGCTTCCACTGTATTGTGGGTTTAAATCTTTTTATTTATCTTTAAAATGTCTGCCTTGATTCAAGTAAAATAAATGGGATTATTGTTAATTAATACACCACAAATTCCATCTTAATTTTTTCTAATTAAGAACCTGTTTGCCTGCATGAAAGAATGAGTACGTTAGGAAGTCAGGTAGTAAGAGTGTTTCTGTCATTGCATTGCTGCGTTGGGCCCGTGTCTCATGTCCAGAGACGAGTTGTGGCATTCTCACAAGCTTTCAGGACCTTTATTGCAGTGGCAATAATCAATAGCGCTCCCAAAGAGACGTCTTTTGGCTGGCCAGGTCAATACCTGCCAATCATGGTCTGAATGGAAGCTACACCCTCTTACTCAGCAGCTACAACAGCCTGCTGCTCCCAGCCTTCCCTGTCATTGGGTGTGTGTAACCGAAGATGGTCACGATTTAACAATTTATGGATAATTCCATCTGAGCTTTATTATTATAATTTTTTAACAAGTAAATTTTTTTCAGCATTATGTCAAAGCAGTTCTAATATTTATTTTCTAAACATTTCTCACAAGGCAATATGAAATTACACAGATGTGGTATTAGAACAAATCTTACTCCATTAAATCAACATTTGGTTTTGGTGTTTTGGCTAATGGTCACTGAGAAAAAGGGGGAAGCTGTTGTTGTTTTTAATCAGCAAAGAAAATCATCACAGGTGGGTGCTAAAGGAAAGATGCTACAGCTAATGTGCATGTTAAGGGAGGATATTTTAATGCTAAATAATATATTTATAAAGGTACATAATTTCAGTCAGCATGTCTTCATAATGAGCTTGGATGTCATATTGGGTATTGAACTGACTCCAACAAAGCCCTCACAACATGATGGAACCGCATGTTGAACATTTATGTATGTATTTATGTGAATGGTGCGATGGTGGCAACGTTAGTAGGAGTTTGCCCTGTAACCAGTGGATTCAAACTCCCACTCTATCTCCCTCATTCGTTCACCAGTCTTTCCAGCTGGTTGTGGCCAAAGGGCTCAGTGATCCCTGTGCTGATGCATGCCAGCTGTGGCTACAATGGCTTCAGTTCACCACCATCAGTTTGCATCAACGTTGGTCCAAAAACGCATTCAAATAAACAACAGGATACATTTTTGGTTCCAACTGAATACGGTTTTGGACAAGAGATGATTTTGCAATCTGTGAGATTTCAAGAAGGTTTCCAAGCCCGTATGAACAAATCCTGCTGAGTCAGGAACTGGCCTGCTGTTACTCTTACCAAACAAATTAATAAATTTAAAAAAGTTCTTCAAAAAATTTAGATCATATTATCTGGCGCAATCAAATCATTGTAATTTTTTCCCTTTAATTTTTATTTTTTCTATAATAAAATAGTTTTCCACTATTATTGTATATTTGTCACATTAAAGGTGGAAAACATGAAAGAATAAAAATAGCCCATCTTTTGGATGACAAATCTGGGATCCTACCAGGGGTGTGAGAGAACATTTTATGTCTAATTACGTCAACAGGTCTACACATTTTTCTTTGAAAATTTGAGTAACAGGTGTGCTTGCAATAAAAGAACCACAAGCAGGGCCGGACTTAGGAGGGTGTGGGCCCCTGGGCTTGAGCCAAGGTGCGGGCCCTACTTAATCATCGTTATACAGTTGCATTTATATATATATATATATATATCCCTGATTTCCTTCCCTTTGGGTGATCGGCGCTTGGCCGTGACTTACTTGTGGAACTGATCCTATCCACAAACCTTATGTACCTACAAGGTCACAAAAATCAGCCACTGTCCACCATGAGAGAAGGCTGATGGACAGTCCCAAGCACCAGGCCATCTCTCCATGTAAGGTTTACAACAGTCACTCCATGATTGCCAACTTTGTTGCTATATTTTGCACACACATGCACAAAAAAAATTCAGCAAGTCAGATTTTTAAAGATCGTGATTAGCCAGAAAATTGCTGCCGGTGCACCTTTAATGAATGTAAAGATCATTACTACAAACAAAATAGTTATTAAAGAAATACTTGAACATCTTGAGTATGTCTACTCAACAGAGCTTTCCTAAGGAAGAAAAGTTTGACAATGTTCTCTATCCTCTATGTACAGTATTTATTTATCCTTCATTTCTATCTTTATTTGTCTCCGACCCTCTTTCAATTTTTATCAACTGTATCTTTCTCTGTAATTATCAGGTTTATTTCCTTACCAAGTTCAGACAGTCAGAACCAAACCTGGTCAAAACTTTTATTTAGTGATGACTGGCTTTTAGCTGCGTGTCAGGGCAGGGCAGGACGCACTCCAGCTAATTTGTACAGTCGGCCCTTCGCCATAGGAATAGGACAGCTCCTCCCGCTGCTGCTAGCTGGAGGCTAAAGCTAGTTCCGCTTTTTTAACTTCGCATTGATCGCGAGCGAGCAGAGCAGTCGCATTACTTTTCTATGACTTTAGCCGTTTTCTTTTTCTTTGAATCGTTCTGTTGCTTTTTTCCACTCACGGAAATCCATTTCAAAGCATCACTGACTTTTTGCATAGTTTAAAATACAAAACACAGCCGGAACCTCAGAGATCCAGGTTCTGGCGGACCATATAACCGCTGTTAGCAAGGCTAACGTCTTAAGAAGCGGAGAGGGACGATGGTTCTGTTTCATGTCCAATATGAGTTTTAAAAAAAACCCTGCTAGCTTGGATATTATCTTCATCACCTCTCGGTCTCGCTCTTCTTTTTCTTTCGTTCCTGCGATCCGCTGTCATTCATTCTATTGTCCGCCATCTTGAGAAATTACTCCCTGATGCTCCGCCCCAAAGCGTAAGAAGCGTCCAACTTGGACCAATAATAATCAAGCATTCATGATGGACGTTTGCCAGAACAAATTAGACATTTTTTCAACAACACCGCCAAAATCCTCTTAGCCAGTGATAAAATTAAGACAGTCTGACCTTATTCATTCACAAAAATACAAACCATCTTTCTGGGCCCCCGAAGCGCCGGGGCCCCGGGCTGCAGCCCCGGTAAGCCCGTGCTAAAATCCGCGCTTGATCACAAGTCATGTTTAAATCAGCCCTGCATTCCTTCACAGATGTCATGTTTGTGTTTTTAATTGACAGTTTGAAGGGGAAGTTCTGTGCTGCTGGCAGCAGTATAGATAAATTGACTTGCCGTGTCAGTGGGTTGGGTGTTTCTTTTTCCTCCTCTTCTTCTTTAATTCCCAGGTGGCCAATATTGTTGTTTGACTCAAGCACTTTAAAAGAATTGCTTCAGTACAAAATGACCCAAGTACATTAAGTCTGGTCTATACACAACACAATCTTGTCAGTACATCGAAACTAAGGTTTTGAAAGAATTCTTTGACGTTCAAGAGAATAATACATTTTTTATGTTTTGATTAACTTAAAAGAGAGCAAATTTACCTTCAAGATTAATCTGGACAAATAAAAACATCATTCATGTTGACCTTGCAAAACTAAATTTAGAAAGGCAAAATGTTGAATATTTTGACCACCTTTGTGGCCTGATCTGTGCATGGTAATGGTGAGATAACCGAGGACTTCTCCTCTCCCCTTCTCTGCTACCCCCCGTATGACGCTGCTCATCTCCTCGTTGCCAAGAAACAGCGCAGCCGCTGTCAAAGAATTCAGGGGATGTTTGGGCAGCGGTGTGCTCGGGGGTGGGGTGCAGCAGCGTGTGTGTGTGTGTGTGTTAGGCATGTAAGTGAGTGCTTATAATGGTGGTAGAAAAGCAGTAAAAGGGTGAAAGGAGTGTGTTCACCTGAGCGGAGAGAAACCATGAGGAGTTGTCCATTTCAGTTTTATTTTTGGTCTTAAAAAAGGATATGTATTTTTTATTTTTGAGATAATATTGACTTTCATGAGTGCAACACAATGCTCTCCTTTTAAGTATTATATTTTGTCGGCTTTTCAGGTATTTGCTAAAAACAACACTCATAACGGTCAATTAAATTTTTGTGCATGCATTTGAATGTAGCTAAGTAATATCCTGTCTCTTTCTGCAGCTGAGCTCATGGGATTTGCTGCATTCAGAGCCCTATTGCTAATTCTTTTGCAAAAAAAAAAAAAAAGAAGCACTTACAGCAATATTGATGACAAAAGCACATATGGCATTGTGGACACAGAAGCAATGAGGAAAATGCATCTTAATGATGGAAAAACTCTAAATACTGAGCTCCAACTTAATGAATAGAAACTCTGCAAACTGAATTTTAAACAATTGGATTGGTCTTTAGAAATTCGATTTGGCATTTTCTTTTATTATTGGACGTGGCTGTCTGTCAGGTCAAAATGTTATTTTAGCTCTATCAAATCTCATGATGAAAGGCATTTTCCCAACTCTTGATCAGAGTGTTTGGAGACGTGCAAGTCAGATTTCTGAAGACCTGCAACGCCAAACACTGCCTGTTGTATTCTGATCCCTCTAACCCATCTGCTCTGAATGTTTGCTGCACTAAATAATGAAAGCGTCCAGCAAATTTCAACATGACAAGTAATATAATTTACACTGGACATGATGCATTCAAGCTGTTGACAGAAAAAAAGGATTATGATAACAAAAAAAAAAAGATTATGGTTGGGGATAAAGTACTTTTCTTGATCACGTTTCATGTAGAGAAGTGTCAAAAAGCATTGGAAGTTGTTTTAAACTGGGTGTCACAATGAGAAGATCTAGGGTTGGAAAAGAGAACTCTAACAGAGTAAAATGATACAACTTCATATTTTTAGACACTACTGATATGTTGATGTTTCTCAGTCGATTTTTGTGTCACTGCAACGAAAATCAATCTGAGGTCTGTGAAAGTCAAATCTCAGTCTGTTGTCAAATATTGAACAAATTTAATAAAAGACAGACATGATGATAAAGGGCTACTCAAATCAGCATTTGATTAGGAATCCCGCTCCTTGTTAAATCCTGAATTGGTTGAACATTTTTGGTTCAATTTCATTCTTGGATACTGGCTGGTCGGTTGGATCAAGAAGCGTAATAGAACCTGTTTGACAACACCAAGCAGAATGAAACATGTCTGAACTTTTTGGAAAGTGTAAATCTCATTACATCTGGCATGAAACTAATGCAGCTCCTCAGGAAGAGAACGTGATACTGACAGGCAAACTGAACTGGAGCTGAATAAAAATATTAACAGCTCCAAACACCAACACATTTATTATGTGTCATATTTTGTGGTCATTTTGTTTTCATTCAGAGTTCCTTAATGCCATATTTTTGTTAACTAGTAGCATGTGTTGTTATTCAGTGGAAGTTTTATTTTTATATTTTGGTAATTTTCTCTATTCTCCTGGTCAATTTCTATGTCACGTTACATATTTATTGATGTTATTATGCTTCATAAAAAGGATGTCTGGTGAATTCCCATGGCCCTGAGCATGCCTTGCTCAGTAATCCGTCTGTGTTGTGAGGTGAAATTAGTTTCTCCTTCATAATGATCCTTTAACAACACCACAGCAGGTAGATTTATAGATCATGAGTTTGTGTCTGTCCACTGACTCTTTTCAGGGACTCTCCTCCTAATTTACTTCTTTGTAGATTTGACTCTGTGTGCTGGCTCGCCTAAACAGCCGTCCCACTATAAATTTCAATGACACCGCCTGGCACGCTGTCGCCTAACTCTCCCCTTCATCCTCGGCAGCAGCAGGGAGGAGATGCCTTCACCAAAGGAGGTTTATTTTAAGGATTCCCCTGTTTGCTCCGACTTTTCTCTCCCTCCTTCATCTCTCAACAGGGCTGCTTCACAGCCCACCTCAGTCTCTGTACCTCCCTCTCCCCCAGTAAGGCCTTTTAGCCAGCAGGTTAAACATTGATTTGTGAATGGGAAAGGAAGCACAGCAGCAACAGAGTGCAGCAGCCTCCTACTGTCTCTGTGTGTGTGTGCACACGCATCGTGACAATACACCACCAAGACGAACATCCAGCATGAAAGGCACTGAGGCAACTGTCACTGTCTGTGAGTCTGCCTGTCTGTCTAAAGCAAAAAATAATACTACTTATTGAACTTTTTAATATTGGGTCACGATAAAATCACAGAGTTTAAAGTATTTTTGGAACATTTTTTTGATAGAATGACACAAAGTAGACCACAACTGAGTAGATAAAGCTGATAAAAATATAATCTCAGTATCAGAGAGCTGTTTGGCAATTTTATAGAGACTGGATGGTGAGAAGGATGTATTTTCAGCCCTCTTTACTCTGATAGCCACAAATGAAATTCAGCTCAAACTGATAACTAAATGGGGTCCATCATAATTTATGTCTCATAATAAACACATCATCAGGAAATAATAGCCAAATAGTTTCATTCTCAGCTACCTGGATGTCTGAAATAAATATTCAGACATGCTAAGTCACAAATTCAAGCACTGAAACCCCTCTTCCACCAACAACTGAAAGCAGTGCATTCTGGGATTAATGGTTTTTATGCCAGTCCCCTTCTTCACATTATGTTGTCCAGTCCCTTGTGGCTGGACTACATAACCTTCCCCTTCCTCTGAGACCCCAGTGTAACCAAATTACTTCAGAATCTAATTGGTAAAGAAAGCACAATTTTACATTCAAATTGACAACCAAATAAATACTAGCCATGGAGCGGGTCACAGTGTACCAAAACACGGAGTGTTTAATCTCTCCAAATGTCCGCAGAAAACGTGTAAGCGTTTGTGCACCCAGAGGTGAGAGTGAAAGCTCACCCTCTTGACTCCTTCCCGCCTCTGAAGAAGTCAAGAAAAAGGCAGAAGAGGGGGGGATTGGAGATGGAGGAGTTTGCTTTTCAGGACTCAAAAAGGGGGAAAAAAGAGCAATGAATGAGTGACTGGCTGGATGAATGAGAGGCGGGCTGGAGCTGAGAGGAGCCCTGGCTGCGCGGAGCTTCAGAGGTTAACTCGGCTTCTTCAAGAGGGGATGAAAAGAGAGAGGGGGGGAAACGGATTGAGCTTTTTAAAGAGGAGGACCCCCTGCGCCTGCGGGGCGGGATCAGTCAGGATGATTTATTAGACAGAAGGGAGAGAAGGAGAGAGAGGAGAAATGCGGGAGGGGAAGGTGCCGTTTGCAGGCATCAAAAACCTGCAGCGCAGACGCAGCACTCAAAAAGTGCTGATATGCACGACATGCGGATGGGTCTGGTGGTTCAAATTTCTGCTTCCAGTGAGGTGGACACACTTAAGGTTACCGTTTAAGAACAATTTAGACGAGATTATTGTATTTTACGTTGAAGACGTGGTGAGAAGAACTATTTTTTCTAGATTTTGCTTCATAATTATCTTATTTTCACTCTTTTAAAAAATATAAACTATTTAGTTTTTCTTTGTATTTGAATTTAACTTTGGTGCAAAGTATGACTTTTTTTGTACTTACGAGACCAACTAAGAAAATGCAAAATAACAGGAGTTAAGTATTAAAAATATGTGGTAATTATCGTAATCTAGAAAGAATTTCATTCTGAATCACATCAATGTTAACCAATCACTTAAATAAGTAAAAAAAATAAAAAAAATAAAAAAAACACAAATCAAAGCACTAGTGTTAATTCTAAAGATCTGAACAATTAGATGAGTGCTTAAACAAATCAAAAATCAAACATAGTGTCATAAGTTTTCTCTTTCACATTTAAAGAGCAAAGAGGGTAAAATAAAAATAGAAGAGCGGCGCTAAGTTTGAGCCTCCATCTTGTGGGATGGGAAGAACCAGAAAAATGCTTTACTCTGGTCAAGTAGTGTGTTTAGGTTCTCAAAACCGTCTTGTGTTTTCAGAACCACTAGGTCATTCAAATGTTACTGATTGACTGACATTAAAATTTGATGAACATTAAAAAAAAAAAGAAAAACAACAGAAATAAATCATGAACAAATCCGAACAGGGTGATCGGTGCTCATCTTCAGCCATGTTGATGAAGGTTTTTTTGATTTCTCCTTCTCCATTTAAGTCAGAACTCAGCAGCTCAGGTGGAGACAGATTTTCCGGTTCAGAGTCATCATGAGGTGCTAATCAACCAATAAAATGTGTAGTTTGGATAATGGCGGGAAATATGTAACTTTGGACAGTCAGTAATAAAAATAGATTTTTTTTTTATCACATTCTTCTCAATAGAAAAAGAGAGAGACCAAAAATGTCAACTTTTCTCATATTCAGAATCAGCAAAATAAGATTATTTATATAAAAGATAATTTCACATAAAATGAGAAGCATTCAGCCAAACTTATTTTGAGCATAATATGCTTCTGTTGCGGTGGTAAAAACATTAATATTTTGATCATTAATGGACGGGATAAGAGGAGGCGATTAGATCTAAAAGATTATCAAGGACGTTTTTAGGTGACATGTTGACAACAGTTAAATTGAGGTCAAATTTGTGTGCATCAGTAGCAGCAAAATAATTTTAATAATAAGAATAGCATACAAAGTACTTCTAGCTTGCCAACTGTACTTTTAAAACTACATTGTTTTGGTTGTGTTCTTTCTCACGTTTATTGTTTTAGTTAGCTGTTTTGTCCATCTTAAATATATTTATGTGGTATTTTCTTGCATGATTCTAACGGAAAATAAATACATTTTATATACATTTGATTGATAATAAAGTATGCTATATCATTGTTATCTTTACAGTCTGTTGTGTGGATGAAAACAAGGTACAAACAAAAATTTGTCTTTGCTACACATTATGTAAAACTGTGGTAAATCCCACTTTCAGCCAGCTGACCAGCAGCGTGCAGCATAGCATTACTTTATGCTCCAATCTGGTCATTCCAGCACCAACTCTGACATCTTATTAAAATGACCTCAAACAGTGGGAATGGACCCAAAGTCCTCATATCATAACTTTAAAAACGTCTGCACACCTTGATATCAGTAACCAGCAGGGATTTTTCTAATTTATTTAAGTATATTGTAGCTGTTAAAACTACATTCTTTCAACTTAAAAATATAGATTAAAATCTACCCAAATATGACGGATTTCTTTCACACCGATCCTAATTATCAGTTGATATGGGATTTGTTTGATTTGCCTGTCAAAAATTGATCCTTAGATTTAAATAATCAGACAGAGATATTTCTACAACATTTAACCCTAGGCATGACTTACGGAACCGTGAGGCAATACAGTCCAAACAGCAAGCCTCTTGTGTTCAAGCAGTTAGTTTCTTCAGACACATCCAAAAGCATGTCATCAACACAAATCTGAAAAGTTAAATGAAGAAACAAATATGGCAAGTTTTTTATAAGAGGAGACTTAAGGCTAAGCCTTGGGGTGCAACTAAACTTTATTGAATTTTCTTCTCACTTACACTTTTTATGGTTAATCTGGAACGTTTAGTTTTATCAGTGAATAAGTATCCTCAATGTGGCCCTATCACTCGTTTGTCACATGAGTATGTTATAATCCCCTCGTTTTGTGTCACTTTCCTCAGAGGCCTGCAGTAAACTGCCCTTTGAGGAGCAGAATGGTTGCGCATGGCGCTGAAGGCACCGCTTTATCTCCAAGTGCCTGGTTACGGCGTTGCACTAGTTTGCTCACACAAGTGAGCGGGGGCCAAAAGAGAAACATTCAACACGTCATGCAGCGCGGCCAGAGAGTAAACAGTGTCCGGATTGTAATCTCTTTTTAGGGAAGGAAAATGGGGCTGTTGTGTCTTTAAGAGGGGTTGCTGGTCCCTCATCGCAGCTGCCGGCGTGTGTGCGTGCGTCTGTGCGTGCGCGTTTGTGTGTGTGTGTGTGTGTGTGTGTGTGTGACACAGAGGACAGCGGAGATTCATTACTTAAGCAGTACAATGGACATTTATCACCCCGTGGTGTTATTCAAATTCAGTACCAAGCGAAGACCTTCTCCAGTCCTCTCTCCGCCTTCGCATCGCAGCCGCAGCATTTATTGTTGGGAGCAGGAGGTGCAGAGGGACGCGCATCCGCACAGTGTGTCAGTCAGTCAGAGCCCGTAAAGGATGGGTGGAGAGGAGGCAGGAGCGTCTGTCCGGAGAGTATGAAGCCTGCTGGCTCCGCAGCTTCTGACGAGAGGGGGGTGAGGGTTTGGACGGAGCACAGACATCCGAGGGGGAACGCACGATGTGGGAACAGAACCAAGGACGCGCCAGCAGGAACTAGAGCGCTTTCAATCTCTATTTTTTTCCCCCTTTTGGTTTCAACAGCGGAGGAAAGGACCACAGCCGCCCGACGTCCCTCTATTCAAACAGGAGGGGGATTTTTTTCAGTAATTTAACAGCCGTGGAAAACCATTGTGTTGCACCTTGAGGCACCAGAATTGAGGAGTTTTCCTCTTTTCTGCACACACGGATGCAGGAATTGCGTTTATTCTCTCCCTGCCGCTCTCTTGTTGGACAGATATTTTTTACTCTTTTTTTAAAGCAATTGCTCACGAGACTATAAAAAAAACATAAAAAAAATATATGTCATTTTGGTTAAAACTGCAATGTTCATTCAGCCATTTTAAAGGACTGCTAAGATAACTTTAAAACTAAACCGAAGCAGATAAAGGACGCTTAGAAACTGTCAAAAGGCTGAAATGCCTCTTTACGGTGATTTATTTCTTTTTGGGGGTTTCAAACGTTTGATGTGTTCAGAAAGAGAGTGGAAGTTGTACTACAGGTTGTTTCAGTGCTGTCACTGCAAATGCATCCTGCTGCAGCAGCTCGGAGATGGAAATGTATGACAAAATGCTGAGCTTTTCTGAAGAAATTGCACATCTAAGAGGCAAAGCTGCGCAGAATTATAATAACAGCAATAATTTAGAAATAGAAAACAGCTTTCTGCGTCACACTGCTAGGGGGCATGAGGGCAGCGGCAGCAGGTGCACCCAGGGGCCCAAAAACTGCCCCACACGCATGCACTGCTGGTGTGAGTGTTTTGTTGTTTTTTTAATTTTTTATATTATTATTATTTTATTTTCTCCCACATCTTTTATCCTGTGGATAGAGAATACGCATACAGGGTCTTTCGCGACTGATTGTCCAAACGCAATTCTTGAGTAAAAATCCCATTCCGCCCCAAGAATTGTGTATGGACATCTGTTGCTGCAGGCTCATATTCATCAACTGCTGCCTTCCAGGCCTCCAACATCACCGAGACAGTCATCAGAAAGGCCTTTGAGTCTCTGTTTGATTTGTAACTGTAGCTTTTGCAGGTAAGACACATATCTAAATCCGCATGTTATTTACTCAGAGGATATGAACGCGAGTCTGGGCCAATAAAGTGACGGAAAACCTTTTTCTGCCTCAGACTGTGTTTTCGGCGTGTTTGCCCGATTAGTATTTACACTTTGTCGAATATCTAATCAAGACTGTTTGTTTTAAAAGGTAAATATCGACTGGATGCATTGATGTATCGACTGTATTTGGCAAATATGGTTGCAGGCTCACCGTGAGGCCTGCATACTGCACGGAGGCGCACGCTGTTGGTGACATGAGCCAATCATCGGACACGAGCAAAGAATGAGGGAAACAGTGGCAAACCATCTGATAAAAATTAAACTTAGTTATTGAAAAGTGTCATTTTACTAAAAAAAAACAAAACAAAACATATGTACCTTTGGGTATTTTCAAAAAGCAAGGATGTAACAACAGAATTTTATGACGAATAAACACTATGGATCTTTAAATCGCATTTAGCAGCAGGGACCCTAAAGCTATTTCCTATGAAATGTGACGCATCTTATTAAATGTAAAGGTGCAATACTTCTTGTAAAAAAAAAAAAAAAAAAAGCCTTAAATATAAACAATCCTGAACTGATGTCTTATGACGTTAAAGATAATTGATAATTCACGTGGGACACTTTTTGGCCCAATTTATGACAGATTACATGTGCATTGCACCTTTAAATTTGTATTTGAGGCTACAATACTTTCTGTTAAAAATAAGGAAAACATAAGCAATCCTGAATTGATGTCTTATGATATTAAATATAATTAATAATTTACGTGGGACTCTTTATGGCCCAATTTATGACCGGAGCTTCATTTTGAGGAGAAAAAGCAACTGAAAAACGTAACAACTGCAAATAGTCAAAAAATAATGCTAAAATTTCGAGAATTTATTATTATTGTTGTTAAAAATAAAACGTTTGCTAATTTCTTTCAGAATAACTATAAGGAATTATAAAATGTCATTTTTCAATATATGTTACATTTTTGCTGTTACTTATAGACTAATTAATATACACAGACACACAGACACACCAACTGTCGACTCTCTCTCTCTCTCTCTCTCTCTCTCTCTCTTACAGACACACACACACACACACACGGACAAATGCCTAGGCAATGTGTGTATTGTAGTAGGACATTAAACGCTAACCTATTTTAAATACCAGAGGATTAAAGCACCATGGTTGCTCTTACAGCAGTGCGCAAAATGCAGCGCAAATTTGACAGTATATCTGAAGGACTTAGCCTCGTTTATCAAAGATAAAGATGCTTTCGAAGATATAAGGAGACTTTCACTTCGTTTTTTAAAAGTAAATTAATGACTTCATTTAAACCACAATAGATCTGTATTTTTCAATACGCAATTTCTTTTTAAATGCCTGTGCACCAAACCCAGTTTTCAAAGGTATTTGCGCCTGGAAATGAGAAATTCTCGCGATAGTTTGCTTAAGGGGAAATATTTTGGTTAGGGTTAAAAAAACAACAACAAAAAACTTTTAAGCAGGTGAAAAAGTGGACAGGTGAGATTCTCTTAAACAGTACTATTCAAAGTTTCTCCAGTAAGAATGAAAAATTAAAATTTTTCATTTCTAACAATTTTGATTTTAATGTTATAGAAAAGGTTTCACGGTTTTTCTTGTGCCTGCAAAAATTTCTTTTTGCAGAAAAGGTTTTCATATGTTTTTTTCCCAGCCTGGCCTTTAAATATGAAGCCTCACACTTATTCGTCCTTGTTGTTTACTATCTGTCTGTTTACCTCAGACTGAGCTGTTTATTCTGCTGGTGTGAACTGGGCATGTCTTTATGATGCTGAGGGCAGGAAGGTCGACCATCATGTCTCCAGCTGAGCAGCCGGTGCGCAAGCTGTGACCTTAAATAATAATCCACTACTTCTGAATTTGCAAATCACATTTAAAAAAAAAAAAAAAAAAAGAAGATGAAAGTGTTAAATTTCTAAATATATACAGTATGTAATGTTAATAAACTAAACATTAATTTTACACCAGAGCCAACAGACTCAGCGCACAGCTGCAGATACATGTGTGGGATCATTTCCCTCCACTTTGTAAGCGTGTCCCTCGCAGACAGACTCGGTATATCCTGCAGCAGCTGACACAGTGCAACACTTTCTCCTCTCTAACCCCCTCACAGCCTCATTAGCATTTCCTTTCTGCTGCCCATTATAGGCCGGTTTCCCGTTGCAAATCGGACTCCACCACCGAGAAAAGGATTTTTAGGTCGCCTCGGGCGTTCAAGAGAGGGCAGCCCGGAGGCTAGACCTCGACCTCCCGCAGTGGTCCTGCAGTTCACACCACCTCACACACACACACACACACACACACACACACACACACACACACACACACACACACACACACACGCACCCTGTATGTCCGTCCTCCACCTCTTCGCATGAATAGTCCATCTGAGTGTGGCTTTAGCTAGGTAACAATCAGCCCCAAGTTGAGCCTAATCGTCATAAAAGTGCGGCGGGATCACCGAGCTGCGCTTTAATCGATTTTATAAGCTATCAAATATGGAAAGGTGCTGTTGGATCTCAATTAGGAGAAACGTTTGGAGAGGCCTCTGTCAGCGGCGTGTTAATGAATTTAGAAAATAATGGGATATGTCTAGAAAAAAAAAATATCAATTGAAATAATAGCAACTAGCAGTTAATTTTTTAAAACAACTTTTAAAAAAAATATTCTGTTAATGCAGAGAATCGACACAAAATTGTTGTGAACTTAATTTTTTAATTACATAATAATCTATGGCAATTTATGTACGAAAATACCATCAATATCCATAATGGTATAATAAACTAATACCAAAAATTACAAGTATGTGTGTTAAAATTCGATTAAAATATTTGTTTCATTTTGTAATTTATTATAGGTTGAAGAAATTCTATTTTGAAATATACAATAAGATAAAATAAACTATTTAGCTGCAAAAAATATAACTAGATCACTACTAGAATTGTTTTTCAATCTTATTTTTGTTGTAAGATATTTCTGCTTTGAAATAAAAACAATTCTTATTAATAATAATTAATAATCAGTGTAACAGTCATTTTGCAATCCAAAAGTTGGGGTGTGAATCTAGTCTCCTGCCACCTGTCAATGTGCCTTGGGCAAGAAACTACCCTCAACTCGCCTAGAGCAATCTGTGTATCAGTTTATGAAGGTGTGTGTATGTGTGGTTCTGGTGTGAAGTGATTTGAGAAGTCAGTGTGACTGGAAAAATGCCACATAAATTCAGTCTATTAACCATTTATTTTCAGTTTATTGGAAAACAATACATACATTTAAATGAAAAAAATTACATAAATTTCAATAGAAGAAAAAAAAAATAAGAAAACGTGGATATTTGCATGATGAATAACATACTGTAAGGTACAGCTGTAAAGAGCAAAACAGTTAACTAAAATATCAAACAAACCTGTATTTATCTTCAATTTTTCTTCTCATGAGTTAAAAAAAATGAGATTATGTTTCCACATACTTAGAAGTTTCAGTGTCCAAGATTATAGTGATACATTTTTTTTCAATTCTGGTCTTTATTGAAAACTCTGGGCTGGCTTTTTACCTGCCTAGTTTGATCAAAGACTTCCACACAATTCCAGGTTTTCAGAAGCCAACTCCGAAATTCCCTCATTCCTGCTGAACAGTATCAGCTGTACGCTTCATGAGGGCGTCATCAGTGTCCAATAGGGTGAGTTGTTGTTTGCATGTGAGAACAGAAAGGGGAGTGAAAGGTGTAGAGGTCTGGAACTGTTATATATGTATTATACACATCATGATGGCTGTCCTTTCAGTTATTTATCCTCCGTGAAGCGTAGAAATAAAAACAATGTTGTCTTGGTCTAGGAGTTGATAGTCCAGCTCCCCCTGATGTTTAAACAAACAAAATGTTCAATACTTATTGCAGGCACAAGACAAGGGAGAAATAACTGTGCTTATTAATATGAATATATCTATTTCTCCAGTGCTCCCAGTGGGGTTCAATCAATGACAAACTTCTCAATTTATTTACACCCTGAGCCGAGTATTGTAATCAGATCAATTCATTTAAAACTGGGCCGTTCAGGCCACGTGCGAATCTAAATATGTGTTCAGCTATGAGACCCCAAGGACAAGCTGCTTCCACATTTTATGAAGCCATAACTGACTGGGAGAAAACGAGCAAACTCAATTCTCTGCATCAGCAAATATGCAGGTTATCCCTCCCCCTCAAATTAAAAAGTCATAATTTTCCTCTGTTTTGAACATACAGTTTAACTTACATGATCTGAGATCATTTGATGATCAACAGACAATATGTTACGCATGTCATACACCCCCCCCCACACACACACATGTGCACACACCTAAATCCACCCCACATCATCTGACAGTGAACGTGACTCCAAGGACTCACCATTAGCTCCCAGTCTGCATCGTTGATAAGCACCAGAATCCCAGGCCTCCTGTGGGAAAATGCACCGCTTTAAGTCAAACACTTGTCCCAAAGGTAACACACAGAAACACAGAAAATGTCTAAAGTTACCCAAAACAACCATCTCCAACCACTGAGCAGGACCTCACATCAAAAATAGCTCACTGGAAATTGCTTCTGCAATTCACTCTGAGAATCTACTAGAAAAAATATTAAACTAGATTGATTTCTGTGTCGAAAATATTTACCATTAAGTCTTTTCAATTTAAGCCTCGCCAGTTTCACTTAGAAATAAAATAAAACCAATTTTATTTTATTGAAAAAATATCATGCCTAAAACATTTTCAGCCATTTTTTAACTGTAGTGCAATATATAATAAGTGCAGCACAATTCTTTGCTCTTTTAAAGTCACATTAAAGCTGTGTGAATTAAGAAACATGAAGGTTTTTGTTTGTTTTTCTGATATTAATTCAATGAATATTTAAGAAGTCTCCTGTTTTTCTTAATCATTTTGTTGATTTCCATACAGTTAAATGAAATACAAAGTGCTTTGCAGAGGTTCAAAACAGGCAGGCAAAATGTTATTGCAACAGAAAATACTAAGCTAAACAATAAATAGACAACTATCTTAATATCATATGAAATGTAGAACAGTGGAATCAAAATAGCAATAAAGAGTGCAACAAAAACAAACCCCACAAAATATGTAATTTACATAAGAAATGAATGTAAATCACTAAATAATAGACACAAAAATGTATGATGTATACACAGAGTTTTCTGGAAATCTTGCTTTATATTTATCTGGATTCTTTATACTTAATTGAACTGTAAACAGATATAAATCATTTTTCATACAGCATAACTGACCCAGCAGGCTGACGTAAAAAGCAGGCTGATTCTGACATCGAAGAGGAGCAAATCATACGAATATGCTTTTTAAGAATTTTGTGAAAAAATAATAAAAAAACAGATGTTTTCAAAAGAGTTAAAGTCATGTGCATGCTGGGATAATGCCGGAGGCATACACTGATGATGGCTCTCATAGTGTTCCTACCCACCACACAGATCGGCTCTGACGTCAGCAAGAAAGGGCAATGCAAGAGGAAGCCGAAAACAAACAAACACACACACGCGCACGCATAAAAAACAAAACATGGAAAACAATCAAGGACAAAGCAAGAATTGCAAGTGTCCAACAAGACTTAAAATAGATCTAAATGATAGGGTTTTGGGTAAAAAAAAAAAGGAAAATGTATGCGGCCAACATGTCCAGCTTTAATCTAATCGGTGAGGTTTGTAGGTAGGCCAGCTTTTTCTCCATTCATTGGTTAGACGGTGCTATAAATAGTACCGAACAAAGGCAGCTGTAAAAGTCAGCCAGTCCTATAAGACTGCAGAGAACCCCACACACCAGCACAAACATGAGTGTGGCGTTATCATGTCACTGAGGCCTCCAACTTGAAACTAAATCACGCAGGAAAAAATGGTCATAAACACAAGCTCCTGCAACAAAATGTGTGTTTTTAACATAAAATTCTAGAAATTACGTTTTAGTGGAGAGTATTTAGGCTTCCAATGTCCGCAGATCAAGTGTATGTCAAGTGCACTCACACTGTGTCTCCCTGGACAAAGAGCTCAGGCCGTTCCGTCAGCAGGTTCCGTTGGATCCAAACCAGCAGCTGCTTCATGTCCCCTGTAAACCACAGACACACATTTCCAACACACTCCCTCCAAAACATTTACCTTTAGCTGTCATCTTCTAAAACTTCAACATTTCCTTTATCCATAAGAACAAAAGCAAGATCCCAGCAGTGTGGCTGCAGAAAACAGATTTATGTCACACACACACAAACGCAACCCAAACACATGCAGACAACGTAGGTCGCAGGTCAGGGGTTGGGGGTCAAGGTGCATGGTTCCAGCCTCCCGGTCGATGTGACGCGACGGAGGCACCAGGTGGGGCAGGGGGTGCACGAATCTCTGCGCCCATGTATGTATATTTATGAGTGTAAGTAGAGGAGGGGGGGAAAAAGGGGATGCTAGTTACAAGGGGGAAGGTTGTCTAGAATAAACTGTCAACAGCACACAAATATCATTTATTTTAAATGCAGAAGTCAAGCCAATGATGAATGTAAATACGTAGAGGCTTAATGTTGAATTTAATGGGTTAAAATTCATAAAAATTATATATAAAAAAGCTGGAATTAATTTTTTAATTGACTATTTTTAAATAATTTCATGTTTCTTTCCATTGAATTAAAAAAAAAATCTCTTTGCTGAATTTTTGCTACATATTAAATGCAAGGCTTCTCCATTTAGCTTAATTATAAGCCACGCCTGCATTTTCTATTAGTCTGACCTCGTCAACAATCAGACTGACCTTGTCTCAACAAAAGGCTGAACCTCGCTCAGACTGAGCAATGGAAGCAGGGCTTAAAGGACAAATCCCCACTAAAACAGCAACTGTGAATACATAATGGTTACAGCAACCATTCCCTTTAACATTTAACATGGTGTAGCCGTATTCAGATGTATTTTATAAGAGGAGGAGGACAGATACTCAGAGAAGCAAAGAAAACAACGACAATTTCCACAATTCTCAGATGGGTTTTGCCTGATAACTGTATATTACTCTGCAACTCAAGTATCGCTCGACCGCAGGTCTACAGTTGCAGGTAGCCGCAAACACACGCAGATTAAATTCAATTCAATCGCTGAACTTGACTGCTTCATGCAAAAGAACAGAGGAGACGAGGGGTTCAAACATGGAGAGAGGGAGTGTAAATGAAGAGAGGAGAGGAATACAGCGGTAGGAGGAGGATAGGGATTCAGGTGTGAGGAGCAGGTTGAAGCTGCAGTAGGAAGCTGTTAGTGAGGAGATGGAGAACAAGCAGAGATTACTTCATATTTAGACATTTTTTCATTAAATCTTTTTAGGAAAATGCAAAACAAAACCTCAAATATATATATATATAATCTACAAAAAATTCTATGTTTAAAGATTTGTATTATTCTAATGCAGATTTTACCCTGGACTCAGTGGAATTTGGGTTTTGTGTTTCTATATTTTTTGTTGATTCAAAATAAAATATTGAACATATCAAATAAATCTTTGCTAAACCTACCTCTGTCTGATCTCTGAAGCTTTAAGGACGACACACACGGCAGATTATTCGGATTTCTAACCTCAGACTCAGATTAACTAAAGTGCCGTCTGTCCAGTCAGAACTGCATGATAGTTTAAAATGACTTCCATATAAATAAAAGAGTCCATGTTTTGCAACCAATGCACACTCACACTTTCTCTCACACACACACACACACACACACACACACACACACACACACACACACACACACACACACACACACACACACACACACAGTAATGGGTGGTTACTGACCTGCACTTCTACATGGCTAAAAACAGAAGCAATCACTGTACCCATCATAACTCCTTCTTTGTGCCCTCTGCCTTTGACTACTAGGATTTCTCTCCACCATTACCTCTTATTCACTCTCTCCCATTTACCTTTTCATTTCATCTCTCTCACACACACACTACCCCTCCGGACATGAAAGTTCCTCTCCCCCTCTTATCTCGTTATCCCTCTTTTTTTGTATTTTCTTTAAGGAAAATGCAATAATACAATAGACACAATAAAAACAAAGTGTCTACAATCCGGTTAGTTTTTTATAAAAGAAAAATAAACGCCTCTAAAATGTCACGTAGGTTTAATAACAGGTAGATAAGTGAAATAAAATAACAGCAAGAGTCTCAGCTTTGAACAATTTCAAATACACTTTGCAGTGCAGGTAGAGGAGAAGAGACGCATATGATAGAGGAGAACATGCGTCACAAGATCCCAGTGCACCCTGGGATACGGCTGTGTAGAAGGGGAGGGGAGCGAAAAGGCGCCATTTTGATGTTTATTTAATACTAAAGCCTTTTCTTTTGCGAACGTGCTTTATTCAACTCCATTTTTCGCTTTTCTGTTTTAATGCGATTACGACCGCCATGTGAGGTGTGCGCAAGGGGGAAGGAGAGGAACGGGGTTCCATCTATCTGCTGATGTAATGGGCAAAACGGAAAAAAAATTGGGGGGATCCTCTGGCTATAGGGGTTTTGTTGTGTGTGTGCAAACAAGAGGGGGGACGGGTCTTTCAGTTGAGGGTCATCAATCATTGGTCGGGGTCAAAAAAGAAATACGAAGGATTCAGAACCAATTATATCAACCTTCACTGCATCCCCCCTCTGTGCTCATATACACACACATACACACCCTCAGATATATAGGTTAAGGATATTTTCAGAGATCAGAGAGCCAACTCAGCCAGGCTGGATGTCTGCTCAAAACCAGCAAGCTCAGGCAAATAAAAAAAAAAAAAAAGTCTGAATGTTTATAACGCCTGCCTGAAAATGTAGGATTTGAGATACTATTACTGAAAAGAAACAAAGCTCCTGACACACACAGAGACCTACAGGTCATCTGGTGGAGCAAGGTCAGACATTCCCTGTTCTGGTCAACTTTTGTCTCTGTGCTGTCGTGGTAACATCAGCACCCTGCATGAACAGCCATTGCTTAGACAAAAAGCAGAGGCGCGTATTCCTCCTATTTGTCCTGAACACAGACAAAAATCACACAGCAGAAATTTTTATTATTGGTTTTTAGCCCCTTCTATGTCTTGTGAAAATTACAACGTATATGTGTCAACTTAAGAGTTCATGTGAAAATAAAATCTTATTTTGATGTTTGAGACAAAAAGGTTTTTGCTCAACTGAGAACTAAATGATATTATTTGGTCTTTTGACAACATACACTGCCTCTCAGTACTCGTTTCACATGAATGTGTTTATATTTTTTCATGTTATAAGAACAATCTTCAATGGGTTTTAGTGGGACTTTATGATCCACTCACATTAAGTATCCTATGATACTAAAATGGATTGAAAAAGATGTATTATTTTTCAATTAGCTTATTTTTTTTGCAAATAAAATATGAAAATTGTGGTATGCAATGTAAAGAATCAGTCCCTTTATATCTGATCCCTAAATTAAATACCCAGTAACCATGTATGTTCAATAGCTTTTTCTATAAGCAAGAGTACAATTAAAAAAAAAATAATAATAATAATTCTCTGGTCAAGTTACATTGACCTTTTTAGCTCTGATGCAAAACTCTATGTTTGGTGGAAAACATAACACTGCAAATCACCCTGAATGCACCACTCCCATAGTGAAACATGGCAGGAACATCATGCTGTGGGGATATTGAAGCTGGTTAGAGTTGATGGGAAGATGGATGTAGTTCATATATACAAGCTAAAAACCCTTTAAAAAAACAGCTTTGAGACTGAGGTGAAGGTTCTCCTTCAAGCAGGGAAATGAATCTAAACATACAGATACTATCAAATGGTATAAAGCTATTTAGGAAAACAGTGGAGCAATTACAACACTGAAAAGTAGCAACGGGCAACTAATTTCTAGTAGATGTAGAAGTAATATAGCCGCTTATTGCGACACAGAAAACAATTAATCACCACTGATCTGTTCTGATACACATGAAGTTGCATCGTAACCCTACACAGGTGTACAGGAGGCCAGGTCAAAGCTAGGTTTGTATATGAACTGGATGACTTATTTCTAGTTTTAACTGCTGTATTTTAAGGTGACAAGTGATACTCACATGGGTCAGACTGGCTCGGTAGAGTCACATGATGTTCCTTGACACCATCAAAAAGTAGCTCTGCTCCTCCTCTAAATAAAAGAACCGCGAGTTAAATATTAAAAATAAAACTGAAATACACCAAAAACTTAACGACAAATTTCTTTGGAAGCTGAAATAACAAATAAGGACTAAACCAGGATTTTAATTAGAGAAATGTTGAATAATGCCATACACGATTATGGGGATTTATGACAGTTATTCAGCAGAAAGTCACGCTCTATAAGGTGGGTAAATCACAAAAGTTAATTGCAAAAGAAGCTCCTGGTTTAAAGACTATTAGAAAGTTGAGTGGAAGAAAAATGTGTGATAAATAGGTGTACAAGGAACAAGGATGACTACAGCCTTGAGAGAAAGCCCATTCAAGTATTTTGGATTGGATTGCCAGTTACATAATCTTTTTTGGTTGTTGTTTCATTAATTACAATCTGTAAAATAAGTTTGTTGTTCTGTTCCTGGCTGCCATGTATAATCAGACAAAACTTAATTCTTGGCATGTTAAGCATCCAGCCAAAGTGAAACAGTGTTATTCCAGTAATAAGTTGATAATCTTTGTTAGCTCCTGTCACTCTTCCGATAAGGAAGACCCTTAATTCTTACCTTGCATCATGATTGAGCTCCAATAGAGACCCAGAGAATGATTGAAAAGTTTAAAAGCACTCGTAAGAGGAGACATCCCTGCATAATCTTATATAGAAAGTTACCCTCTATAAGGAGGACATTGATGTGATTCAGAAAACTGAGTCCTTTCTAAAAAGTGCTAACATTCATTACAATGGTAAGTGGCTCAATGAAAACTTGTGTAATCGTTGCTAGATGACCAACATAATAAAGTGAGCAACTGTTTATTCATATATTTTGTAATTTGATTCTGATGTTATGGATCGGTGAGCAATATAGCTTCATAATAGATATTCCATACGTTTTTAAATAAACATATTAGTAAAACGTTTAAAATATTTAATAAGGTTTTTATGAATTTATATTGTCAATAAAACACACATCTGCAGCTAAAAAGGAATAAAGTATCAAAGAATAAAATGTTGGAACTTTATTATCTTTATATGACCGCATATTAAGTTGAGACTTTTTTTCTTTTCTTTTTTTTTTTTAAACTAATTCAGTCGTAATAAAAAATTCCAGACTGAGTCAATTTTCTTCGAATTAAACAGGCTTTTGACAGGTTGGCACTAACTTATGCTTTGTATTAAGGTTTTTTCCAGAATATACCTGAATGAACGGAGTTAAAACATAGTTAAATCTCACAACTTTCGTTTAAATGAGGGTTTGTTTTGAGGTCTTTGTGGCGCTTTTTGGCAGCCTCTCAGTGCTGATGCTTCTCTGCAGGGCTCATTAAGCGCAGTTATCAGCTCTGTTAAAAGCTGAGACACCGTATGTGCAGACTGGACGGATTCGACTGAAATGCCGAGATTAGCTGACTTGCAAAATGCCCATGTAGGCAATAAAGTACATGTTCTGTTATGTTGTTGCTCTGAGAAACTGTATCTGCAAGGTATCCGAACTGTTTTCTGCTCCTTTCTGCTTCGTTGAAGCGTTAAACAGCCAAAGGCAGTCGAGGTTTACGAGAACAATATATTCCCAGTGAACATATAAGTGTGTCAGTTTTAGAAAACTAAACACATACTGTCTAAATAATCGAGGAAAGTTTAAAATGTACCTACCCAAACTCCAGATGAACAGCAACGGGGGCTGCCATGTTGTCCGCACGAGCAGGAAGTGACGGAAGGCTGAGGCGGAAGTAACGCATTCAGTCAGTGTTCTGTAACCATGGCTACTATCAATTTGAAGGACATTTCATTTTCTTTCAGAGTGAAATAAGGTATAGCTTTTTTTTTATCCTGCTGAATATTAGATTCATAGTATTCATTGTTATTCATCAAACATTTTATTCCCCTTTTCATTGAATCGTTTTACAAAAAACGATTTTTTTGTAAAAACAAAATATAGGCCTATATAATGTATATTAAATAATATACATTATTTAATGTATAAATACATTAAATAAAGATAATGTATTTATAAAGATAATATAGAGCACAATCATTCCAATAATCTGTTCCGAATGTAGATGGGAGCTTCCGTTTTGTGTTTGTTTGTTTGTTTGTTTGTTTGTTTGTTTGTTTGTTTGTTTGTTTTTGCCTTTATTGCATTTAGATAAAGCTAAACAATAATCCTTACTGAAAATTACCTAGGTGGCAGCATCATGTTGTGTGGATGTGTTATGCTTTAGGAGGACTGATGATCTTACAAAATAGATGCCATTCATGACAAAAAGAACATTACTTTGAAATACTGAGCACACCGCTAAATAAATTGCAACGTGACTCAACTACAACAAAGTCAATGTTTCTAAATGGTTATCAGAAAGTCCCAATTTCAAGCCCATAATACATTTATGGACAGGACAAAGCTATAAAGGCGTGTCTAAGCAAAACTGCCTCTAATCCTGATTCAGTCACAGCAGGTCTGTCAGAACAAATGGGCCAAAATTAAAAGCAAAAGCTTGTGGAGTAAACAGTAGGCGTTGCATTATAAAATGTGAAATTCTCCACAGAGGATGGCTGATGTATCATCACTTGTTACTATTTCATCAGTGGGTTGAAACCTGTGTTCTGCTATGGAAGTAATTTGCATGGTTAGGAAATTTGGATGATTTCATGTCTAGACCAAGTTTTTTTTTTTTTTTTTCCCCCAGCTTTCAGTTACCACCTTGGTAGAGTTTTCTAATTCCTGTCATGTCACAGCCAAATGTCATAGCTCAATATGAGGTTCTTGTAGACTCATTTTTAATGGGTCCATTTTCTTTTCTTTAATATGAAAAATATTAATAATTGCAGCAACTTAAGTCCATTGCTCCAATGACAAAATCTTCTGATTTTGTAAAGTGAGCAGAAGTATGACGTAAAACAGTGAAACCACATCTGTCCACTCAGTTCGTCTTGCCCTTCTTACACACATTATCAATCATCCTGCAGACAGTTTGAACCTCCGAGTATCCCAGAGATGAAGCGGGAGTTGAGACGGGTGGGGGTGTTGATGGTCAGCAGTTTGAATTGCAAATCTGCTGCCTTCTGTTGGCGTCCACGCCATAGCAGGCCCCTTCCTCGTCTGTATTCATGTGTTAATGAGGAGCAAGCGCAGACAGATCGAGCTAGGCCTGGCGGGGGTGAGGGAAGGGTGAGGCAGGCCCACTGACAGATGAGGCTGCAACGAAAGTTTTGGAAAATAATAAAGATATAACAATTTTATTTTTGTTTCTGCTTGTACTGAGCTTAAATGAAAGCAAAGGGATACAACGCGGGATATTTATGGCTATAGGTTTCATGGATGTGGAGTGAATTGCCCCTGAATGAGCACACCATTGCTGCATGTCATGTTGCATTTGCTAAGCTGCTCTGAGGTTCTTGCACAGCTGTAATGAAAGACACTTTACATTTCCATTTACTTTCTTTCATTTAAGAGATTCTTAAACCAAATCAGGAGAGACAAAACTTAGTCTGTTGTTCCAAATTTATTTACCAGTTTTATTTCATGAAGTAGTTCAACCTTAAACTAAAAGCAAGATGCTGTCGTTTCACCAATTACATCTCATCTGAATATCGGACAACACTTTTGGCAAAACCTGACAACCACAAAAACTAAAACTTAACAGTCTGGTAATGTTCGTTTGCTGCTACGCTGCCTGCACCAGCTAAGGAGCAGCCAAGGTCACACATGATCAGATGACAATGACCAACATGGCAGATTAGCTATAGAAGGAGGTTTGAGGGGGGGATTACGGGTGAATTGATTATGATTGGCTGCATGCTCGGGAGATTTCTGGTCTGTTTCCATATGAAAAATAAAGAGCTGAAATTAACATGTACCATGATACCAAGCAGAGAGAATCCTCTTAGAGATTACATCCATAACATGTTACGCCTATGGAACTGTATAAAAAAGGGGGACAAAAGAAAAGGACAATATCTTATTGTCTGAGGAGTCCCATCATGCTTCATACTCTATTGTTGTTGAAGCTTCTTTTCATCTTTCTTCTGGTATTGGTTAAATCCCTTAGTGCCGTTTTACAATGAGTTACACTGAATAAAATGTTGTCACAAACATTATTGGGATTTTACATGATAGAGCAACAATACTTGCTTCATTTTACAAAGCAAGTATTACAATGCTTTGTTAAATGAAGGAAATTATGCCTTTCAATTTTCTTTAGTAGAAATAGAGGATAACTTCCAATCCAGTCTGCAGCTCCTTACAAGTTTCCTTGCAGTATTATTGTCATGGTTTTAGCTTCATTCATTTTTCCATCAACTCTGATCAACTTTCCTCTCCTTTATGGCAGTGGTGTAATGCTGCCACTGCCATGTTTCACTTTGGGTATCGTGCTTTCAAAATGAGTTAAAGTTACAGGTTTCTTCCTTTAATGAGAATTTATTGAAACCTCAGATTACAAATAGAGACCAAGACTATTTAATTAAGCGTGGATTGAACAAACAGTCAAAGTCCAACAAGGACTTAAGGACGATCATACAAAGACACAGTAAATAAAAAAAAAAGATTACACCTATGGCTTTGTGCATGCAGGCCAAATAGTTGTGTTTTGATCTGATCAAACAAAAGCACCTTCTTATTTGGTGTGTCCGCGACATGCCTTTCTCGCTAAACCATGGCAATATTCTTGCCTCTGTTCCATAGATGTTAGATTTGTGGAAGTTGTAAGTAATATCTGTGTTTTCCACAGATATCCCTGCCTGAGCTCTGGATGTCTTGGCGGCTTCTCTGATTTCTGCTCCCTTTGCCAAGTCGGCAGTTGAACCATACTCTTTTCATTTGGGATGATGAATTACAGAGTATGCTGTCAGATGTTTAAATTATAGGACATTGGTTTGGAAGTTACCCCTGTTTTAACTTCTCCACAACCCTGTCACTGACCTATCCGCTCCATGCCTTGATCTTCACAATTCTGATTGATCGTTATCTAATAAAACTGTGACACCCACAAAACACAGCTGTGCTTATTCTGAAAACAACTTATATAAAATGTGAGAAATTTAAACGGTATGAACAGTTTTGCTCTGCACTCTAGCAGATGGTGTAAAGAAATTCAGCAGAAATTCTGCAATGACCATGATATAACACACCTCTGAACTCAAGTTAACAAATGCACACATTTATGCATAAATGCACAAGAGTACTCAGAGGCACACACGCATCTATATGCACTCAACACACACACACACTCCATCTGTCTATTCTCCCTCCCACTGCGATGGCCATGGCTCTATCTGCAAAGCAATGTGAGGCTTCACAGACACGCATGCGCTCAATGATTACTGCTTTCTTTGATATGTTTGTTTCATGCACTTTTACCTTTCAAAACAGACTATTAAGTCAAGTCCACATTTGGGCATAAACCAACTACAAAGCTAAAAGTTTGATTAGCAGCAAACAGTGCATCTACATCCACCTAAGAGGAGACATCAGCCAAGACTATTTTTGGCAACATGAAGGCTGTGAGGCTCATTTTTAAAAGGGAATGTCGCCATCTTCTGGTTTGTATTGTGCATTGCACAAGACATGGGCAAAAATAATTTCATGAACTTTTCTGTTTCCTGTCACCCATCCCAGTGTTACAAACCACATAGAAAAGTGTGCAAGAAAATATGTAGGAATGGATGACAAAAAGAAATGGAAAAAATGACTAAAATAAAAATTATAAAAGAGCAAAAGTGCATTTTTTAGACTGTGTTTTCTGATACAGAAGAAAAAGCTTTATGCAACCCAATCGAACAGGAACCTAATGTGTTGTTTTTTTCTTTCAACAATACATTCTGTTGTATCCTGAGGCAGCCACTTTTTATTGTTTAAATAGTTGACTTTATTCATTTAATTTGTACAAAAAATGTTCAATGAAAATAAATATTTATTGTATTTTCTGAGTTGAAGTAACCGATGATAGAAATACAAAGCTCACCCAACATTGCACTGAATGATTACGTCCATTTCCTTAGCTGTATAAAATCCAGCACCTAAGCCTGCAGACTGCTTCACCCAGCTAATACATGTGTATGAAGACAGATGAGTGAATACTAGTGCAATATAAAGTTTTTGGTAGTTTGCATTGATGGTTCACCCTCATCATGAAAAACACAATTTAAATCCCTTTAAATCAGATGTATCTTCTGAATTTCATTATACCTGCCCATAGATTTTATTTATTTAGAGATAAATGTCTCAGATGCAGTTTAAAAAAAAAATAAAATTTGTTAAATAAAACACGAGGACCACTATGGTGGACCACATTAGTTAAACAATCTAGAAACTCCCAACAGTTTTTTTTAATAAATTATTTTTAAGATCACATCATCTGAAGAAATTATGGTATTGGTACTATTTATGGTACTGCGCAAAAAAAGTGAGCAGCTGTTATATTTGTTTTCTGTCTCTAGTCTTTAATCTCAAGTATAGCTGTAAAAAAAAAATACATCCCTTTTGTCAGCTATTAGCATTAGGTCTTAACTCTCATGATGATCATGAAATAAGTGATTTCAATAAAATAATTGGTGCCACAATTATCAGCCAGTATTTCAAAATTGAAGACTGGATGTTTCTAAAATTATGAGTGCTTATATATGCAAAGGATGCATTTATCTGACTGATTTTTTTAATATACCTTTACCATGTTAAGTAATGAGGACATAGACAGCAATGGACTACCTCAAAAATGTTTTCACTAAGATACTGTAAGATTTGAGACAACAAAATAACAAACATCAGATTAGAATATGAAGGAAATGTTTAGAATAACTGACTGTATCGATGTTTTCATTTTATTGTTTTTTTTAAAAGAATCAAACGCATCCACACAAGCCTTTTTTTTATTTGAAAAAAAGTGAATTATTATGTACAGTACAAAAAAGAAAAACTAACAAAAAAAAAAGAAACATGAGATCAGTCCTGAATCATTTCTTGACTTTTTTTTTTTTTTGCTTACTTCATACAAATAAAAGCACTTCACATCATCATCATGTCAGTGAAACCTAAACCAGTAGGTATCATCTTGGTCACAAAACAAGCAAGATCTGTGTAATTTCTCCCTGCCTCGGTGTAATGTCTTTATTTCTTTTTTTTTTTGCTGACTAAAGTGCGCCCTCTCCTGTTGGAAGAGGTACATGGCACCAACTCTCCAGAATAGATCATGGATCCAACATCCACAGAAATGTTCAAATACACAACTGTGGGTGTAGATGGAAAATTTTCAGGAAAAAGTTGATTTGATATCTGATGTTATATCTCCAATTACCTATTTGAAAAGTAAAATTCCTTAAATATCTTGAGAGTTCCCAGCTGAAACGATTGCATAGCTCTGAGAGACGTCGACAGCCTTCTCAGACCAGTTTACAGCAAAAAAAACCCTTTAAAATAAAACAGATGTTGTTCCAATTATTTTAGCTCTATTGTTGAAACATAAATTGAAAAACATACAGCCATCATTCAAGCTAAACATAAATTAAACATGACATACAGTTGCATCTCTGTAAAATACAACATTATCTTAAAATGAATTTATTTCTGTAATTTAACTCAAAAAGTGACATTGTATCATAATCCAGTGTTTGAGAAAAAATTTAATCAGCAAAATCTGATAACCACCATAACATGTTGAGGATGGTCTATTATAAATGCGCATGTATCTAAAGTACTTAATGCATTTGGACCTCACACCTGCAGGAAAATTGCATCACCAAGTTCAAGGCGGCGTATAAAGCTTCCCCTAGGACAAAATACCACATCTTACACAGATGAATGAGGGCCACATCGTTTTGCTCAGCAATCTTTTCAAGACACACTTTGCCCATCATTGTGTGCTTATTTAGAAACTATGATCTGAAGCGAAAGACTCACTCCAGTCACAGATTAAATCCAACTCCAAAATGCTGCAACTATCCCTGCAGCTTCTCTTTTTTTTTCTTATACATTTTCCTTCCACTAAACCTTTTCTTGCCATACTTAGATTCAAAGTCTGTCACTTTTTGAACTGGATTACAAAAACAAATTAACTTATTTGCTGAGACGGACTTGTACTTTCTCTGTCTTGTGGGTCCCATTAACATTTCTCCACATAAACAGTACATCATCACAGGATCCTTTCAGCACTTCATATATTTGACACGCGTGTTTAAATTGTTCTTAAAGCAACATTAAACTTGGTGCAACATTTACAGCCGCATGCATCAACTGTTTTGGGAGGTTTGCAAACTGTAACATGTTCATAAATGCTCCCAAATAAGTGAAACATTGCTTTAATTAAATTTAAAATGAATACATTCTCAGTTAATCTTCTTCATGATGCTGCTTTTGGCTATTTTTTGAGTACATGATCCACAATCAACAATATCAAATATATTAACCAGGCAGATAAGACGAAAGGTCACTTTGTCCACACTGAGCTTTCACATTCAAGTTGTTGCATTAAATCTGCATTTATTAATGCATGCCTGGTACATTTTTAATAGGACTAGATTGGGTTGCGTGATCCATATTTTAATATGGATCACGCAACCCCATCTAGGTCTTATTAGCAGGGTTCCTTCGTGATTAGCACTGAAAGATTCATGAGTTTCATGTAGAAGTGGCCACAGTGTTTTGATATTATTTTTAAAAAACAAATAAATAAAAGAACAGGAACAAAAATGGAGGAGTAGGCTTATCGATGCAAGCATACTCACACAGATTAAACATCTTGAGAGCTATGTAAAACATTACGGTTATCTTGGCTATAGTTTGTGACAGCAGTCGTAAGTTTGAGTTTTACTGGAGCAAAGCCAAATTTCGCAGCTTCGTTTGGCCCTCAGAGCCCACCGTACACATGTTCCCATCGAACAGCTTTTCCCTCAGATTTAAATATTTTAGCAGGTTAGTCCACAGGGAGGTACACACGACTTTTTTTCATTTCCACAGTGAGTGCCACACTTGTTCTAAGTAAAGAAATCTCCTCGTGCACTTTTAGCTGCCTCCTCATTAATTTCTGCTTCTTTCACATCATCATCCCCACTTCCGAAGCAAAATAAAACCATACCACTGGGAGTGGTAAGTGCAACAGGAGTGTTTTGGCGACCTGGAGTTTCAGGGCTGATGCTATAGCTCGCTGTGGCGCACTGGAGGCTCCAGTTTGTGCGACAAAGCTGTGAGAACTTTGTCGAACTTCTCGTAGCGCTCCGACTGGTTGCCCTCGGACCCGCGGCTGCCCCACAGCAGACGCATCTGAAACTCAGTCTGGAAGACCTCGTGTATCTCGGCTCGCTCCTGGAGTCCTGAAAAGGAGAAGTGATAAGGGTATTCAATGAAGATTTAAAGAGATGGTATTTAAAGAGAAACAGAGCTAAACAGAAAGAGACTCTTGATTGTTTTGTACAATAATCAAAGTTCTGCATCAAAAGAAGCAGAGAAAGAACGATAGGGAGAACAAACAAGGGAATTGATGCAGCTTTTTAAGTGAAAGCACCATTAAAATCTCATTGTTGAGATGGTCACATAAGTTAATAATCTTTATAAATACAGAGGAAGCATCTCAAATCTAATTTGTTTAAGGCCTAATTTAATAAGTAAAATTGCAAAGATTTGAAAAAGAAGCCTTGATAGTTTGATATGCTTGATTAGGACAGAGGAAGTACTACATTTCCTCTTACAGATTTCTTCTGTTTATGCTTTTTTGTCACATCTAAATATATAGGGTTAGGGTTAGAGTATATACAAAAAGGCAGTTTTCCAGTGGGGATTTAATTTACTAAATTGAAAAAACACCCAAAGCCACCCTGGTCGAATCACAATATCTCCATCACATTTAAGTCTAGACTTTGCCAAAAAAATCACTTCAAAATCTCCATTTTGCTTTCATGAGCAATTCAAAAACTTGCTTTGTATCATTGTTCTGTTATGACCTAAAACATAGAGCCTAAAACTATGAACTAGCGGTCAGATGTTCTTGTAGGGATAAATGAGATATAGTCTGACAAATATAAGATGGCTCATCTTTGCTCAGCTGTGGTTTTCCTCTTTAAACACATGGAAGCGATTTTTGCCCAGTTTCTCTCTTGTTGTTGAATCACAAACACTGATTGATGCCAGTGAGACCTGCTGTGTTTTAGATGGTATTCTGTGCTCTTGTATGAACTCGGAAATTAGTCATTTATAGGCTCAATGAGCTTGATAAACAAAATCAACATTTTAAAATTGTATTTTATGTTTATTTGCATTAATTCTGTCTGATATAAAATTGATGATCTGAACAAAGTGTGACAGAAAAAAGATAAGTGTACATTTCATGGAAGAATGACACGATACTCCAATAAAAGATTAATATACTTTAAGTAATTTTTCACATTTTTACAAGAGATGCCACTAATTACAAAAAATGCTGTAATTGAATTTGGATGGAACCTGTTTTTTGTGTCAAGCTCCTGACAGTATTTAAATCAACTGAATTCACTTAAAGTCTAATTTACAAAAGCTTATTTAAAGCTTGTAATGCCACAGTAATAACTTATATGCTTGTAGTCTCCCACTTGTTAGATATAGTTCACAAAAAAATAGACAATAAGCATCATTTACCAAAATGAATACTGGCAATGATGAAAATAATAATAAACTTTTAAAGTCATAACCACCTACAAAACAAAAATGTTTCAAACATAGCAAGGGTTTAAAGTTAAACATGTTAATGATTGGATTCACCCTCACTGATAAAAGGGTCACGGTGATCGATTGGTAGTTATAATACAAACTGTAGGTGTTAGCTAAAAGCTATTGATAGGCTGTTCAATAAGGCAGTAATGGCATCAAACATGGATCCAAAAGCACATTATTTGGATCAATGAACCAAACAGGGTAACCATATGCATGGGATCAATACACCAGATTAGTGGTGCTGTGACCCAGCTTATTTACAGAAAGTGTTCAAAAAAATAAGCATCTAATTCATATCAAACCACATGGCAGTTTCTAAGTTTTGACCGCACAGTGATCATCATAGAGCTGCAATCAGTCTTCCTGACGTTAATGTGGAAGTCTCACCCTGCAGATTGGACTCAGCAGTTGTTTTGTAGATGTCCCCGTGATGTGCAATGGTACGTGCAGCCTCTAGGTGGTGCATGACCACGTCCACGCCGGCCTCAGAACTTTCCCAGGGTTCGAGCACCTCCCCGACGGCAGCGCCTCGCTCCAGTAGAGACAGGACTGGGAGGATGTGGGGGAAGGAGGTGCTGGACATGACACTGGACTCTGGAGGAAAAAGATAGGGTGGGAGTTCAGCTGAGAAAATAAACACCCTCTAACCAAACAGCTACTAGCGAGCAGCTCACCTTTGCCATCATTCATGTTTTTCAAGAATGGTTTGAGTTTCTTCTCGTACAGAATAGCGCCCTCTGTATGTCTCTGGCGTAAAGTCACCCATGTCTGTTCCAGGCGGGAAATCTGAAGCAAACAAATGACAAAAAGAAATCAAAACCATGCTGGACTTTCTGCCTAAATGAAATTCCTTGGCATCCTCACTAGTGATGGTGACAGATGACTGACCTGTGGCATCTCCAGGGCTCTCATCACAGCCGCAAAACCAAACATGTTTCCCAGGTTACTTTTCAATTCTGCCGCTAACTGGATGGTCTTATGGAGCAGGGCCGCTCTCTCCTCTGTACTTCCTGTACAGCCGAGGATGTCCACGGCCATCATGATAGACATGGTGTAGAACCTGAAAAAAATAAAATAAAATATAACAAAAAAAAATAAGGTTCTGATGCAAAAAACAAAAGATTATGCAATGTTTCAAATACTTATACAACATTTCAAAACTGTTTCTGTTTAACTTTTTCCACATAAAAAGAAATGTATTTGTACCTCTCCAGCAGGTCAAGTCTCAGCTGATGCCCATGTGGTAAAGTCAATAACTCCAACCCTGAGGACACTCCCATCATCCTTTGCATCTCTGTTGTTACACCTAATATTCTAGCAACCTGAACCAGAGAAATAAATATACATATATTATAACATTTATGTTTTCTGTTATGCCAGCTGCGGTGAGCTTGTTTCTGTTTGCACCTATAATCACGCATGCAAGCTTGTGTCAGTATTTGTGTGTGTGCGCAAGCTGCTTGTATGTGCATACATACCTTGCAGTCGACGAGTGTGATGTGTTTAGCTGCGGTACTGGCATTGACTTCACCCAACAGCTCTTTGACTCTTTTCAGGACTGACATCTCCAGAGGCTTATTTTCAGCAGGAAGTAGACTACACTCATACCTGCAGAGGGAGTGTTTCAGAAATAGCGGAAATAATGAACCATAACAGGACTCGGAGAAGCAAATGCTGCTGCAAAAATGTGGGGAAAAGTAGACTACACAATTTTGTGACCCATACAGTTGTTCAGCTTTGAATGCATCCAGATCTTTACAGAGTTAATCTGTTCCAAATATATATAAAAAAAAAATAGATCACTGCAAGATAAATTCAGAGTATTTTTTATGGAGAGTAGCTTTTGTCCGTACGGTATGAATTGACACATTAAACTACGTTTTAAGACAAGGTTCAGCAACAGAACTATCAACATTAAATGCTGCAAGTCTATTTGTCAAAAACTTATTTTTAATATACAAAATGCAGCCTTTTGTATGTTAAGGAACATGTGTTCATAAGCATCTTTAAATGTCTTCTATGATAGTGTTTCAGGACATTTTTAGCATGACTGTAGTGACCACTAGATAAGTGGAAAACTCAAAACCCTTCCTGTTATAATCACTGAATGCACAAACCCATACTCATGAGTACTGAAGCTGTCACTGAGTGAAGAAGATGCAAGTATTACTGGTTTTTTCTTAGTTCTACATATCAATCAAAGGTCACCTGAAATTTTAAAAACACATCACTGTAAAATTTAGCATAATTTTGTATGCATTGATTTCAGGAACAAGCTATGAACAATGATTCTCTCCTTTTATAAGCATTATAAAATGAAAGCACAAGCTTTGTCTTCATAATTATCTAGTAAGAATGCGTCATATAATTATATTATGTAATGTGAAGAGAGGTTAGTTAGTCCTGGATTTTACTTCTTTATTCTAATGAAAATCAATATTTATATGTGATAATCACCCATTTACCCAGAGTGTTGCTCAGAGTTTAGGGTAATTTAGCAGAATTACAGGCATCCTCTCAATTGCTTTCATGTTTAGTTTTAAATGTAAAAAACATATCTAAATAATTTAAGATAAATAACAGATAAGTAGTCTGACAAAAAATGACAGCTGAAGAAACTATGTGACTAACACACTTGTGAAAATATATGAGCTATTTTGTTCTTTGGTCATTATTTAAAACACAATCAGTATATTGTTTTTTTTTTTTTTTTTGAAGAGATCTATTTTTGCAGTAGTTTACAAGAGAAAACGCACATCTTTGGTTGCTTTTTATCAGCCCACATTTGTTCATACTGAGTTAATCTTTTTAAAAAGACAACATCCATAGATTTTGCCTGTTAACCCTAAACTTCCTCCTGGATGTACCTGGATGGCCTGAATAAGGAGGTCGACTCCACCAACGGGGCAACAGATGTCCCGTCTTCTTCTCTGCCTTCACCTTTCCTCAATTCTTCAACTCGCAGTCGCTCTACGTAGCTCTTAGTTGGGGGTTTGGGTGGCCCGCAGGGGCAGGGTCTGAGGTCACAGTAACTTCCAGCCGTCTCCGACGACTGCGATTGATAGACGGAATGATGGGCAGGCGAGGAGTGTACCGAATGAGAAGTTTGCGTGGGATATTCTGCGGGAGCGCTGCCGTCCAAGGGGCTGAGCTGAGGGTCGCTGGAACGGCGCATCACGGGGGAGGGAGGGACCACAGCCAGGGCCCGTCCGCCTGAGTGGGCTCTCTGCCTGGTGACTGGATAAAAAGAGAGACGAGCCTTCAACTCTCTGCAGAAGGCATCTGTGTGATGGCAATGTATTATTTATGTGTCGGAGTCTGTCACTTACCAGCACTATACGCAGGAGACAGCGGGGTTTCCCCAACAGGCGACAAGGGGCAGCGGTACTCCTGAATCTGGTCCATGCTCATCGCACAATTGCGCATTGCGTCTTTATGGTGGTGAATGGTTGATGGGCTGCAAATGGCATTTTAAAGCTTGAGTTATATGACAGGCGCCATCTTGTTACGGATGCAAATATTGTTTCTTACAGGGTGAGGGACGAAGGAATGATTTAGTTTGTGAAACGGTCGCAATAAAACTGCATTTCTGTTACTTATGAACTACAACAAGGCAGAAGCAGACATGAATCTGATTTAAAAAACAGGAGAAAATAATCAATATCTGAGATTCATCATCCTTAAAAGCAATACAGTTTTTCATTTTTATAAAAAATTTAAAAAGTCTGGTTTGCATTTATTTTCAACCTCTTTTACTCTGATAGACCAAAATAAAATCAAGTGCAAACAAATGTCTTCTGAAGTGCCCAAAATCTCCTAAAAGCCATTTACCTTGAGGAGATGTAGTGAAGAGGCCAATTTTAACTCTGGAGGAGCTGCAGAGTTACACAGCTTAGACAAGAGCATCTGACAAAATGATAATTAGCATGAATGAACTCCACAAATCTGAAGTTCATGGAAGACTACCAAGAATAAACCCATAATTACTCCTGCTTGTAGTTTCCCTCAGGCAATGTCTGGGACACTGCAAACATGCAGAAGACGACATTACAGTCAGATGAGATCAAGGTCAAACCTTTTGTCTCGATCGCCGTAGATCATTAAACTGGACTTCATCCTAAGCATATCACCCCTACAGCAAAACAGTTGCTGCATCAAGCTGTGGTGATGCTTTACTGATCAGGATTGGTAGTAAGATGTTTGAAGATAAATCTAGGATTAACATTTGAGACTTAGGAGAATCAAAGCAGACTCATGTGTTGGACCAGCCCAATCAAAGTCCAAAATTAATTTAATCCATTTGTGTGGGCCAAATGATGGTCCACACAAGCTCTCCATCCGATCTGACTGAGTCAAAGTTCTTTTGCAAAGATGCAAAGAAGATTGGGCAAAGATTTTAGTTTCCAGGTCATACAAAGCGTGCAGACATTTGCAGGGAAGGTGGTTTCAGAGTATTGTCTCATAGAGGCTTAAAACAAATGCACACTACACTTGTCACATAAGTTAGTAATAAATTTGAACCATGTATTGTTTTTACTCCATTTCATAATTGGACTTTTAAAATATATTCTAAATAAAGTATATTGAAGTTTACGGTTACAATGTCACAAAACTTAGAAAAAGGCACTTCTTGCCCAGAATCTTGTCTGCTCCTCATTGGTAGATTCATCAAGTTTTAAACGGCTACATGCCGTTTAAGACTTGCTTCACTGGGTGCAGAAGTGAACAGTTCTCATCACAAAGGGAAGTACTACAGGTGTCTGTGACGTGAAGGGGCTCTAGGAGTGTGGAGGGAACCAGAGCAACACCATTGTTGTCACACACATAAACACAACCTGCATTCGGACACAGGCTCCGGCTCTGGCTCAGGTGGGGCCAGCGGTGTCTCAACTGGACTGGGGCTGTCTGAATCACTGATTATGTATGCAACATAAAGAAATCAATAACATTTTTCACAAAGCTGCGAAAGAGAAAGAACAGTCAGAGAACATCGGCATCCGCGCTCTCCTCACCTGTGAGGCATCATCTTTTCTGTCGTCAGCCCGTCCATCATGGTGACGCTCCGTCGCTTGATGTACGCCCCCCTCTGGCTGGACGGCGAGTAGGCGGAGCTGTGCTTGCTGTTGGACAGGGCGAAGGTCGCCTCCAAGTAGCGCAGAGGTAGAGTCCTGCTGACGGGGCAGTAGATGTGGGCGCCGCTGGACTGCGAGACGGCTTTGCGTTGGCCCACGTAAAAGCGCACAAGCTCCTGAACAGAGTCGAAGCTGTCTGACTCCAACATGTACTGCACCTGAGGAAGACGAGGAAGGAAGGCTTGGTTTTGAACACTTGCTTAGAACATTTATTCTATTCTGTTCTATTATTTATGAAGTGAGTAAAATATCTGTAGTTTCTCTTGATCCCCCAATAATAGCACTGGAATGATCTCATAGCTGGTAAAAACACACAAAAGAAAGAGTAAGCAGGATCGCAGCTGGTCAGCTTTGTACACCTGCACCATGTTAGCAGAGACAACAAAACAACAAGCACAAAAATACCAACTGAAAAGAGAAATATTTATTGTCTTGGGAAAAAAAACCCTTTCCAATTCAGCTTAAAATGCAGAACTCTTGTGTCCTTGCTAAAATAAGCAGCTAAACAAGGTGAAGTTTGATAATTTAGGACAGACCTAACATGTGGCAGCCTGTGCTAATGAAATAGTCTCATAATATCAGTGTTGAACACAATGACTCACTGGGCAAACGTCCAACAGATGAGAACAAATGCACCATTAATGCTATTAGTTGCAAGTGTGGTTTTCCTGATGAGCAACTTAAACCCAGGAGGTGGCAGATTTATTTGATCTGTAGCTTCTGCTGAGTCTGATTGTGTCGAGTGTGTTGTGACCATAAAATAAGTGTTTTTTTCTTCTGCTCGGAACCACAAAGGCAGGTCCCTAAACTTCCTTAATTTTCAAACATTTCCATTCAAGTTGATTATATTGTCTGTATGCAGGAATAGAAATCCACTACAACTAGTTGCAATCAGATTTTTGCATCCTCATTGTCTCCTTAAACATTTTTTCCACTAAAACTTGCTTTTTGAAATGTAATAACATTATGAAAGATATCAAAGAAATTCTTATCCTATTTTACGTAACAAGAAGTATCTCAGATTTTCACATTGACTGCTTTATATTTACTTGCTCAAAGATCCCTGCTCTAACAGAAGTTGACGTACCTTAGTCTCATTTGATTTCACCAGAACTTTGCTGATCTTAAAGTGGAGCACCTCATTGTCCCATCGACAGGTCAAAACATAATCACCAACATTGGTCACGGAGTCTCGCACAAGGAAATCACCGTTTCGCAAAACCAGAGACTCAGACACCTAAACAGGAGAAAAAGCCCAGTTAAGTAAAAAAATAAATAAATAAAAACCTACAATGCAAATAGAAAGGGAGAAGCAAACTTGGCTACATTAGTTGTGGCATGTGTATGAACAATTTGTTTCTCACAATTTGAAAGATGAATAATTGAATTAGGAAATGTGTGGTTATTTATAACAGTTCCCCAGGACTTAGTGTTGCTGAACAAACATTTGTCCCAGTGTTAAACAGATTTTTCACACTGATTCAGTTCTTATGATCCATTAAATACTCTACAACACCAATGAAGAGCCAATCTAGAAAACTAATGCTCCATTCACGATCAACGAAACAGCGTCAGGCTGCACATTTCATTGCCAACTAAAACCACACTTGTGGAGAAAAAGAAATCCCAAATATCCGTTAATTAGATGTGTGGAAAAACAGGCACTAAAATCAGCCTGAGGAGTATGTCTTTTAAAGCAACCTGTAAGAAGGCTGCTTGTGAAAGCAGATGGCCAAAAGCGTTAAATTCTTTAAACAAGCCATGAAATATGCAATGCAACAAAGCCAAAAGGAAAACAGTGTCACAGACCAGCAGGAGGCAGCAAATACACAGATCAAAGGCCTCAAATTCATGCAAAGCTTTTATCTCCCCCAGTGCCAAATGTTGTTCTGTTAAAAGGAGTAGGATTGTGTTATTATAAATTCAAAAAATATGAAGGGAAAGCTATATGACTTCCTTAAAAGTGAGATATCTTAACTTTAAAACAGTGATTAGAGGATGAGGAACCTAATCAGGAGGGGTGGATGGGATTAAACTGATTAAAACAAACTCACTAAGGGCTATCTTGGTAACCTGGCCAGGGGTTTCCCCCAAAGTTTAAACTGGGGGAAATCCCTGAATATATGAATATTTTATGTAAATTAAAGGAGCAAAAACATGCAGATGGCACAAATCAATGTTTGTGTTTGAAAGAGACGCAGGTTGATCAAGAGCCAGAGAGACAAAGAAGATGAAGATGTACCCTCCACATGTGCACCCAAACTGTGTGTTTGTGTGTATTTGTGTCTTTGTCACCAGCTGTGAAGCTCAACTGCGTACATCAGCAACATACACAGCTGTCTGTTTGGCAGAGTCTCCCTCCTTCCGAACGCTAAAGCAATTGCTGCCGAGCTGCGACAGATGATGGGCTTCATTAATCAGTGTCGTTCTGTGAGTAAACCGCCTAAACGGCGCTTTCAAAGCCAGAGATGATGTCGGAGTAATCACTCTGCTAATACCATGTGATTACAGGCACAAGTGTATTCTGTGTAACATTTGTTCCATGTAAAAGAATTTCTATTCTTACACAAAAGTTTCTTATTTCTTTGGTTTGGATTTATGTGTGTGTAACCAGGATGAATTAATCTAGAGGTAGAGTTACATCCTCTTTCATTTGTGTCTAACTACAATTCTTATATTTGCTTCCTAGAAAATTGACCAACATTCAAAACTGTTGTAATTAAGATGACATTTTTTAACAGAAAACATAATTAAGCCTTAAAATTTACACAAATTTACACATAAAGGTCAGCATAAATGTTGACTTTTATGCCTCAGAGCCTGTTAAAACTCTTAAAACATGGTCTACACCCAGCTGGGAAGCCCGTGACAATGCCACTAAAATCAGTTAGTGTTACTTATTTTCCTGAAAATTTCTGCTAAGAACTTCTAGTTTTCATCTTAAGTGACTGAAAGTCAGAACCTCAAGCATCTTGTTTTTGTCTTGCAGTGAATGCATCGTATTGCACTGAAAACAAATTTCTTTGTGTGAATGAATGATTGAATGAAAAAGGCGTAGTAAGATATTTTCAGCAACAGCAAGGTGTTTGAAACAAAACTTTCCTCCTAATTGCAAGGAAACAGAATCACTTTGAGCCATGTGTGATTTAGATGATAATATACTTTCAACTTTTATTTTATTTTCTTGACGGTTTTGCCAAAAATACAAAACCGTATTTTTTTTTGTATACGGTTTCAGTTTCTTTTTCTTTCAGTAAAAGAAACTGAAAGCTGAAAACAGTCATTTCCAAACTCTTTGACCTCCAAAATATCTCAGAAATTGTTTTGTTAGGTGTGTGTTGCTTACAGCCAGACCAACACAATTTTTTTTCTCTGCCAAATTTCACACATGGTTTCACATGTTTTCAGCTTCTGAACTCAGACGGTGTGAACAGATTTGTAAACAACCTTTTTTACTTTGACCTTCTATATCTTTCGATACACTCTCAGATTTATCTGTGTACTTTGTGTAAAGTTCTGGATACGGACATATTGTTAAGAACGTATGGTCCCTTGAACTGTAAAATTCAGCTTCAACACTCATTCATTAAATGCATAATATATTTAAATCATTCATTCATTTTTATTTGTGCTTTTAGCCACAAATTTGCATCAACATTTTGACTTGCTGTCTGCAAGGTCTGGCAGGTCCCTCCACAGTGATCTTGTGCTGCTAAGAAATTTTCATGCATACATAATCATAAAACCTCAGAGAAAAAGGTGGCACACAGTCACAAAAAAGACAACCGGGAAGAGTAGAAAAAATAACAGGGATACTAAATCCCTAAACTCTGAAGCTTTGGAAGTGTTTCTAAATCTGGAGGATGAAGGACATAGATGTCTGAAGTGCTTCTGCAGCAGTATAAATAATATTCAGTCCCACTCATAATAAATCCAACCAGGTAAATTCCAGATTTCAATTACACAGTTGACAAAGAAGAGTTGTCCACCACATTAATGAGTTTAATATTTTTGGGTTTTGGGTCTTTGTGTATTGTACATCCATCTAAAGGTCTCAAATATGGTTGCAATTATGTATTTTAGCATAAAGAAAACTTGCTGTTTTAGGTGAACAGGGTATTTGTATCTTTACAACAATTTAACACTAAAACGCATTCTTTCTCCAAACTAAATTAAACGCATTTTGAAATTAGTCATATCTCCCCATTTATTGTACACAAAACACACAGTCGGCTTTATTTGAGACTGTAATGCTCAAGTAAAGCTCGTTAAGTCTTGGCCACTGAGAATGGCTTGGCGAAATTACTTAATTCATTCTTTTTTTTAAAAAAAAAATCACATGAGGAAAACTGATATTTATAAACGCACATATGATTAATTATTTATGATTGAGCTACATTGCTCAGGAATGTTGAAAAAACTGAACAAAAGCAAACCAAAAACTTTAGGTTTTAAGCTGCTAACTAAACCCATCCGTGAATTTTGTGAAGCATTCGTTGGTAATGGAAGTTATGATTCATGTAGAACTTGTGATTGAAAATTTTTATATTGCTGTTTTACTGTCTTTACTCTGCAGTCTGACCAACAATTAAAGAAACCCGACAGCACTAATACCTCTCTGGGTATGTGACCATGGTACCAGCCATGGCTCCGGATGTCAGCAGGGCTCAGCTTCAACTCCTCTTCCAGTTCTTTACGAAGTTTCTCCGGAGGAGACTCCAGCAGGTATTTCTCCTTTGAAAACTGTGACAAATGAGAGATAAAAAAAAAAGTCAGTCCAGGTGTAACTGGTCAGACAATACTTATATAGATGCAAACAAAAAAAAGGCGCAAAAATTTGTCAGCTTTTTCCAAATGATAAAGACTACAAAGCAAGTATGTATAAAAATATAAATTAACTTTAAAGATTTAAACACACCAACACATTTTAGGTCAGGTCTATGCAATACAAGTAGTCACAAAACACAAATACCAGTGCCACAGAAGGCAGCACTGCAGGGAAGCATCACAACGTACAAACGGATGCACACACCCACTTCTTCAGTCCACACAAAAACCTAAAATACCACAAACAATAAACTAAGAGAAAATCTGTTGAGGAACAAGTTAATTGTTTGTTGTTTATACACAATGCAGGGACAGAATTTCACTCGTTAAGTCTCGGCTACTGAGAATGGCTTGGCGAAATTATCGGCCCTGTCATAAAAGATACTTAACATTTTATTCCAGTTTAAGATGCACTGAGAAATGGGCTCTTGACTGTAACTGGATGATTTTTAGCTTGATTCAGAAACTCAACAACACTGCATTTTTCAGTCAGCGAATGGACCACATGTAAACCACTACCAAGCTGCTCTCACAAAAACTGTCTTCAACACAGAGAGTAAAAAAAGTTATTAGCATCAAGGATGTGTTTAAAATGAGGCCGGAGGAAGCACAAAGATGTAAATCCCCATGACATGTCAGACATATCTGCTAGTCTGGCTGCAAGAGAAGGGCAAGACATTGAACAGAAATAATAAACTGAAAAAAATACAGCAATGTTGATCTATTTTATCCTCTGGAGCCTTCAATGTTCTAACATTGACATTATGTTTTGCAAATCTCATAGTTATAGTAATACATGGCCACTACAACACTGCAATCTGTGCTAACTGCTAATATAAAATGCTGTAAACAGTTTGCAACACAGTTTTAGGATATTAGTAAAACCCTGCTTTACAGCAAATGCTCTCAGTGACATCACTTCTCAGCGATGTGGTCATATAACACTTATTGCTCACAGTAAGAAAGCTGGACAGCTTTCTTACTGTCCAGCTTATATTTTGAATGCTATTTTTGTAATATCAGTTCTTCAAGAGAAATTATAATTTACTAAAGCCAGACCTCAGAAATTAGCCAGAAAATTCTGACTGTTGCATCTCTTAATATGGTTCACAAATGATCACCAAAAGGAAAAACTGCTGCAAACACACACAAAGGCCCCTCAGCTGTGTGAGTGTGAATCAGTAAAAATTGCAAACGTTCAGCTCATTAGGCAATGTTTTTTTCTTTTTCTTTGCGACCAAGGCGCTTAAAGGCTCAGGAGGTAGAGCAGGTCATCCACTAATTGAAGGGTCGGCGGTTTGATCAGCAGCTTCTTCAGTCTACATGTCAAAGTGTTCTTAGGAAGAGCCTCAATTATACACAGCCAACTAGAGTGTGTACATGGCAGAAGGGGATTTCTACAGGCAAAACAGAGGCTTTGTATGTTAATGCTTTGCTAATCAATCAGAAAGGAAATGTCTGAATGCAGCTTATTTATAAAATATTTTTTCAGAATAACTGAAAACAGTTTACTTGGGTTAGATTTACATTTATATCCATGTTATTCATAATTCATTACCTTGCCTTCAATTTGCAATAAATCCCTTTTAATTCCTTCAAGTTCACCTAATCTGCTCTACTGCTATTTGCATGAAGAAAAATGGGAACTCCCTAAATGGGACCCAGAAGCCACTGTAGCAACTGATGACTGTGGAAAGATTGAGTTCATACGAGCAACCTAACATAATTAATGCACAAGGCAGGCACACACAAATATCTGTGAGCACACACACAAATATCTATGTGCACACACACAAACTTTGACAGAAATCTGAACCAGAATAAAAATCCACAAAGGAATAAAAAGTGAAAACAAAATCTTCATGACTGCCAGTATGAGGAGGAATGAGACTGGCGACCAGAATAAACAGTAAACAACCTTGTCGCTAGGGCTAATCTTTTCTTTTTTCCTAATATTTGCCCCACTTATGTTGCTCTTCCCCCCCCCCAGAACTGGTGTCATTCACTGACACACTATCAAATACACACAGTTCACACAAACAGCTCCTCTACCAAATCTTGATAAAGTTCTAGCAAGATTGTTGTCAGACTTTTCGGGGACAACACAAACATTATGAGTAAAGATGGGAAGCTGTAATGGCTCCTTTATGTGCAGCGTGTTTTTTTACACTGCTGCACAAGTGTCCGCATGTGATACGAGACTCAAACACACAATCTTATCACTTTCAGTTTGCTGAGAGGCAAAATTATTAACTTCCTCCTCTCCTCTCGCCCCTCTTCTCTCCTGTAATCCTCTGGGGAGAATGGAGGAATTTCACCACGGAGGCGAGGTCTCCCAGATTAGATTCAAGGTGTGTGTGAGTGGGTCTGAGTGAAGGTGAGAACAGGCCAATAAAAAACAGACGGGTCAAGTGTGCCGTTATTGCTTTTTCCCCATCTCTGTGGAAACCCAAGAGGTACCTGGATTGGAACTGATGCTCAACACTGGAGTCAATGTGTGTGTGAGTGTGTGTGCACGCATATATATATCTATATGAAGGGTTATGAGGTAAATTGAACTGTCAACATGGCTCTATTTATGACAGGTTTCATGAAATAGGCTGACATTAAAGGGGAAACACTGATGGAGACCAGCAAACAATAGACAATAAAAGGTGACACAACAGGCATCTGTATTCTAATATGTGAAGGCAACAAAACCCATAGTAAATCCTTTAGAAAAAATACCGTAGTGCAGTTCAGCATCTAGAAAATATTAATAAAATTAAAAAGTGATCATCAGTTTACAATATTTTAGTATGTCATTTAATAAATGCCTGTATCATTAAATTTTTTATGAAAAAGAAACATTTTAACTCAGTGAAAATGATTTTTAATCTAGATCTGGTAAGGGTGTGAATAATTTGGAGCTTAACTTTAATATCAAAAGAAATATGCAAGTTAGTATTGCTAATATTAGCTAGTCTGGATACTAGAAAGAACAGTAAGATAATTTCGTCTGTTTTGCAATTTGCCATTAGATTGCATTCAATTTAGATGTTATCACTCCCAGATCAGTTACTTTGAGACAAATTGGATCTAAAGTTGTAGGGAGAAGCAGAAGAAGATGATGAGCAAGGGCAGTTCTTAAATGCTGTGAAAGAGAGTAAAGCATCTCTTTCAGAAGAATATATTACCTCATGGCAAAAGTGGAACAATGGGAATAAGTGGAATGGGAGTCAGTGACAATGACTAATGTGATGTTTTTATTGCAGTTGCAAAGACGGAGAGGATACCCTTTACTATCCTGACTACTTAGTCTCAATTCTCAAGGTGTATGTACTCCCCTTTATACTTTTAGGAGTAGATCTTCCTCTGCCACATTTATTAGATTGTTTTTACCATGTCCAAAGATTTATTTTTTAGTGTGTGGCAAAAGCTTTTTAGACTTTACCAAATGGTGGAAAAGATCAACTGGTCATTATGGTTAAAAGTTGTGAAAACAACACAGTGTGGTGGAAGATGTTTCACCCCTTCACTATTTCATTTATTTAAACTAAGGTCATTTCTGATTTGACAATTATGAACAAAAAGGAAGAACCATTCAAGAGACATTTCACATCATAGCAACAGCTAAAGTAATTTTCTATAATTTATTAATAGTTTTCTGTAATGAAATATTTCTTAAATAAACATGATTGTCAGAAGATAATTTGATTTAATCAGGGACAATCTGTCATACAAATAACCAAAACCAATTGGATCAGAGTAAATATAAAGTTTTTAGAAAATATTACACTTAAATTAGCATATTTGACATGCAAGTACTGCTATGCTTACTTGTCTCCGCAATACATCAGTATATATATATATATATATATATATATATATATATATATATATATATATATATATATATATATA